>MPUH01001688.1:0-10437 GCA_001970955.1 Stentor coeruleus | reverse complement strand
TTTAATATCCTCAGGGGAATTAACAAGAATATTTTCAGGTTTAATATCGTTATGAACAATATTATTTTGCTTTAGTATGTAAAATCCTTTTACTATATCATGAAATAATATTTTCATTTCTCTATCATTTATGTGTATATTTTGATTTGTAAAATCTCTTAGGCTTTTATCACATTTTTCTATTCCAATTTTAATACATGAATCGAAGTTTTGTTTAGTAGTCATGTAGTATAAAAAATTTGGAAACAATTTTGACTTTTTAGAAAGCATTTTCAAAATTTTTATCTCTTTAGATATACAAAGTATTGTCTTTAACTTGGTGCTCTGTTTTTTAAATTCTTTGTTGTATGCTATAATTTCTTGAATACTACTTGATACATTGTGATGATTGCTTGACTTATTATAAATATTAGAAAGCATAATTTTGTGCTGACTTAAAGAGATAATAGTTTTTGAGCTAGGATTTGATCTATATAAATTTCTGTCGGGTTTGTTTTTTATAATTACTGAGTGTCTTAGATTTTCATGCTCATTTTCATTTTCGTTATTTTTAGTAATATATTTAAAGTGCATTAAATTTTTGAAATAGTAATCTTCATAAAAGACATTAGACCAATTAGAACTACCAGTTTTAAAATAATTAGTATAGTTATTGATTGTATCTGAATTAGGTTCACTAAGTTGTTTTATTTCATTGAATTTTTCCTTACCCATATCATAAATTTCTTTCGCAATCTCTTTTTCATCTATTTTATAGTATAACACTATAAGAACTATGCATAATTTGACTATAGAAGGATAACTTTTGTTAAAGTAATTTTCCAAAATTAATTTGCATTTATCATAAAATTCAAGGGCTTTCTTTTTTTCTCCAATCTGAGAGAGAAAAAATCCTAAATTAGCATATACTATCGTTAGATTGCAATGGCATAATTTATGATCGTTTTCCAATACAATTATACACTTTTCATAATATTCATATGCTTTTTTATACTCATTATTGTCACAATATAACCTACCAAGTTCGTTATAAGTTATAACCAAATCAATATCATGAGTTTTTAAATACTTTTCTCTTATTAATCTACATTTTTCATATAGTTTTAACGCTTTATCTTTATTATCTGCGCGTAAATGGATCAAACCAAGGGTATAATAAATATTACCTAGTTTAAAATGAAAAGATCCGTACATTTCTTTAAGCATTCTTTTAAGTTTTTCAAATGTTTCCAAAGCATTTTTATCCTCATTAATTTTCAAATAAAATAACCCCAAGTTGTTGTACACAGTAACTAAATCGTAATTAAAAGGCTTAGGCTGTGAATTTAAAATATCTACTGACATCTTATACAAATCAAGTGCTTTTTTCATTTTTTTAAAATCCGAATATAAACTTGCTAAATTATTATAAATCCTTATAATTTTAGGATTATGAGGGTTTAAATTTTTTTCACAATATATCCTACATTTTTTGTATATACTAAATGCTTTTTCTTTCATATCTATTTTCATATAAAGTAACCCAATATTAAAATACGAATTTATGCAATTCTCATCATTATTCCTATCATTTTTAAAAATTCTCTTGCACTTTTTAAAAAACTCAGCTGATTTTCTATATTCTTTTATATAAAAATAAAACAACCCCAGACTGTTGTAAATAATTGCAAGGTTGGAATCCTTATCATTGCAAACCTTTTCAGCAATTTCTTTAGACTTAAATAAATATTCTCCTGTTTGTTTTTTCTCATCCATAAAAAGATGCAACCCTCCAAGGTTATTATATAAAATTGCTAAATTATAATGATAAGGGGTAAGGATCCTTTCAAAAAAACTTTTGCACTTTGTATAATAGTCTAAAGCGCTTTTGTAGTTGTTTTGTTGATATGTTACTAAACCTAAATTATTATAAATTGTTCCTAGAAATAATTTATCTGGGTTAGGCATATTTTCTATAATATTTTTGCTTTCTTTAAATAGTTCTAAAGCTTTTTTGTTATCTTCTAAATTGAAATATAGTATACCTTGGTTATTAAAAGTTATTGCAATGGTCATGGGATCTTTTTTTGATTGGTTTTCAAGGAGTTTTTTGCTTTTTTCATATATTTCAAAAGATTTTTTTTGTTGGTTATTTTTGTTATATAAGCAGCCAAGGTTATTGTATATTATTGCTAAATATGAACTATTAGAATTTGGATTTTCTTCTAATACAGTTTTTGCTTTTTCACATAACTCTAATGCTTTTACTATATCACAATTATTAAAATAAATCGCAACAAGATTATTGTACATAATTGCCAAATTATGTTTGTCGTAATATGGCATGCTTTCACATTCTTTAATAGTCATTTGAATGTAGTGAGATGCCATAGCCATATCACCTTTATTATAAAAAATCGTTGCGAGGTTGTTATAAATTGTGGAAGTATCAGTAGGATGATGATTTTGAGCTTCTTTATCTAGTTTTAAAGATTTTTCAATATACTCTTGTGCTTTTTCTTTTTGGTTTGTTTTATAATAATGAATTCCTATGTTGTTATAAAATGATGCTTCCAGGCTCTCATGTTTTATTGTCAAAATCTGAGTTATTTTCAAATATGGCTTTGCTTTTTTCATAATATATTTTTGCTTCCTCGTGTTTATTTTTAGCATCAAATGCAAAAGCAAAATCGTGATAAATCTCAGCTAATTGTATGCTATTAATGCCAAATATTTTTTCAAAGATTCTTCGGCATTTTTCAAATTCCTCAAGAGCTCTATCATAATCAAGCATTGATAAATACAGTTTGCCTTTATTTTTATATAAATTTCCTCTAAGACAATTATCAGTACTATCATTATCTAATATACGTGATGAATGCTCAAAAAATTCAGTAGCTTTTCTATAATCTTTTTTATATCTGTAATTTGAACCTATATTACCATAAGTCACCCCCAATTGAGGATTGTTAAACAATCCTTCGTTTAGGAAAAATGATTTGGCTTTTTCAAAGTATTCAATTGATTTATCATAATCTTTAGATTTTTGATAGTATGCCCCAATTGCATGAAATAAGAAGTAGCTTTCCTTCACTACTTTCCTGTGTCTTTCCTTTATTTTTATATATTGTTCAGCATGCATTGCTGAATCTTTTAAATACTTCATCTCATCTTTATGCTGATCTAAGCAAAATTTGAATAAAACTATTGCAAGTTTTCGATGTAAACTAGAATTTTTATTTTCCATATCAGAATAATACAATTGACTATATCTAAGAGCTTCTTTATACAGGTTATAAGCATTATAGTGGTTATTATTTTCTAATTCTATATTGCCTCGACGTTTTATTATTTTTGCTTCTGCAGTTGCTTTATCTATTCCAATTTCCATATTTTATAATTACTCTTTTATATTAAAATAGCTTTTAGTTTGATTTTTCTATATTTATTTGAAAAATGTAAGGCTTCTAAAATAGAATTTAGGATATACAGAAAATATAACCTTATTAATACTATATATACTCTTTTTTTTTCAAAGTTTTTTATATCTTAAATAGAATTTCATTAGATAATTTATCGCTTAGAGATTAAACAGCACAATAAAAATAATCAACCTATATAGCAATCACTAAAATCTTCTTCAATCTTTAGTAAATACCAAATCTACTCCTTAAGCAAACATATTTAAGTTTGCCAACAAAATATTTTAAAAATCAATCTCTTATAATTAATATATAATATCCTTTAACCTTACACAATATAAAAAATCTTCACAATTACTAACACCCATCAAAAATTAACTCTAACATAAAAAAAGCCCAATTAAAACTTCAAAAAAAACAGTAATAGTTACTTTGTCCACCATACAGGAAAGCNCTTAGTAAAATTTGCAAGGCATTATTAATAAACTAAAAAATACAGCAATACTCACTTTCTTAAGCAATGCTTATTATAAAACTACGACAATATTACTAAAAAATCTTTTATTAAATATTATAACTCTATATTGTTTAAGAGCTTTAAACACAAACCTATAAAAATTCTAAAGCCCACTTAATAATATCAAAAAACCCTTAAAATACTAAAATCAAGCTGATTTGCCTTATCTTAAATTTTTTAATCTCTAAAAAAGCACACAACTGTGTATGACATCCCATTAAGAAAACAAGAAACCCCAAAACTTTAATAAATCCTATAAAAGTCATCATTTTAAATAACGTAACTAAAATAACTAACTAATACTTAGAAGGAGATTTTGGAGTAACTTCATCAAGGAATTCAGAGTATGAGACCCTGCCATCCTTATCTTTATCATATCGATCCATCAAGCTTTCCACATCTTTAGCTGTAGCGAAAATTCCATGCTGATCTAATAAGCTTTGGAATTCCCCAAAAGTAATATACCCATTTCTATCTTGATCTATAGCCTGAAAAGCTTCATGCATACTAAAACTTGGTCTTCTAGCAAGTCTATGCCTAAGACTTTCAGCAACATTTTCACTATCTAAATGTAATCTTAAAACCCTAGTGAGTTTATAAGTTGTATCTGAACAAAAAACTCTTCTCCTTTCAACCCTTGAAACATTATAAGCAGTCCTATTGCTAAGAATCCTAGAATATTCAAGTTCTTTAGGTGTAAAAAGTTTAGAAAACTCGCTATAAGTCAGTCTTCTATTGTTTAAAACTGAGTAATGTTTATAAAGCAAATTAACTTCTTCACGTGATGGTCTAATACCAAGAAATATTAAAGTGTCTTCAAGATCGAATTCTCCAACATATCCAGCGTCGTTTATATCAAACATTTGAAAAACATCTAATAAATTAAAATCACTGCATAAGGCCACATCTTTTTTTGCACTGTTTAAATCACGTTCTAAATTTATCTGTTGTAAAAAAACACTAGCAACTTCACTTTCTTCACTTACAGTTAGTGGTGAGGATCTTATATAAGAACTTCTTATTGAACTTTCATTTGCCACAAAAGATGAACTTGTTCTGTTTGGACTTCCAGTTCTTCTTAAAGGTGATGAGCTTCTTTGAGGACTTGATCTTTCTGGGGACTTTCTCGGTGAAGAAAACACAGGTTCTGAGGTTCGTAAAAAGTCAGAAAATTCAGAAAAAGATAACCTTTCATCTCCATCAACATCAACTCTTCTTAAAAGTGCATCAAGATCTTCAATAAAAGCGATTTTTCCGTTTCTCCTTAAGAAATCATTAAGTTTGTCTCTAGTCAAAAAGCTTGTGCTTGGATAGTCTATTTGAGAAAATCCTGAGACTACAGAGAAATCAGGTCTTAAAGCTAAATCACGTCTTGACAGTTCTAGTCTTCTTTGTAATGATAGTTCTTTTTCTAAAAGTCTTGCTAATAAAAACTCAACATCTAATGTTACTCGAGGATATGGACCTCTTTGTAGAGCTAGGTCACGTAATACAATACTTGTTGATGGTAAAACTAATTGATGGAATTCTGAGAGGACTAGTTTAGTATCAGAATCTGAGTCGTATTGTTTAATCATTGAGATTATTTCTTGATTTGTGCATGAAACACGGTTTTTATCTAAGAAGTCACGGATGTTTAGATAAGAGATTGATCCTAGACCTAAGCGGTCTATTTCACGAAATGCTGAGTATGGGTCGAAATCCCTGTTTTCGGATAAATTTATACGTGCTTGTTCAACTTCTTTTTCGCCTTCGCAGATTGAGAAGATAAAGTCAGATAACCTCCTTTCAGTCTCTAAACTCAAATTGGCCATTTATCAATTTGGATTTTTTTGAACTGGAGATGGAGTTGGAGAGAGAAATATTGGGAGTTTTGATTAAGATTTGGAGTGGAGAATTTAGGGTTGATTTGAAGAGTAATTAAATGGGTTTTTGTCCTGAGTTTGGGTTTGGAAAGATGTTTTAATTTTATGTCCAATAAACCAAACTTATAATTCGCAGCAGAAACCTTATCCCATAATTTTTATCTTTACAGACTACTTTTATTTATTAATTATGAATTAAAAGTCCCACTTTATAATTTGCATATTTTCTCAGGTTTTTATCTAAGTAATTTTAGTATTTTTCAAAGATAATTCCGATATATATACATCTCAAAACACCCTTTTCCTCTCTAAAATTTACTTACCCAAAGTCTTCATCCAAATCCTTCCAAAATGAATTCCATAACTAATATTTTACACCTAAAGCCTCCTATAAATATGGAATTTTTAAGCGGGAACCTATCTGAACAGGATCTTTCAACACAAGAACTTAAAACTAAACTTAAAAACCTCAATAAAATACTTGCAGGATTTAATAACCTAACTTCACTTAGCAAATCTCAAGACGGGGAATTCAAAAATTTCATATTAGACTTATTAACTATATGCAAAAATCAAGACTCTGAAATAAAACTTCTTGTTTGTTGTTGCTTTGTTGATACTTTAAGAATTGTAGCTCCAGTAGAAATCTTATCAGCAAATCAAATAAAAAAAATTATGAATTTAATTTGTGAGTCTTTAGAATATCTAAATGAACCTGGAGAATCAACATTTCCACAAATTCTTCATGTTTTACGTATATTAGCAGATACAAGTAGTTTGATATTGGTTGTTAGAAGTAATAATATATCAGTGCTTATAAAGTTTATAGAAAAAGCGCTGAGTGAGGTTGCTGAGAACTGCGGACATACTGCTGAAATGCTTTTGGCTGAGAATTTTAGGGTTATTTTGGAAGAAATGAATGAGATTAGTGATAGTTGTATTATCCCAATTCTCAGATGTTTGGATAAAGTGTATAAGAATAAAGCCAAATTTAGAATCTGTTATAGTGTGTTTGCTAAATGCAACTCGCATGTGAGGAATTTTATTTCAAATTATATGACAACACTTTTTATTGAAAATTCCAACAACAAAACGGTTAAAAAAACTCTATTTGCAGAAAAATACTACATAGCCTATATAATTTACAACATAAAACACGACTATTTAATAGGTGTACTTTGTAGCATTTCCGAACTGATGAAAAACAAAAACTCCACAAAACTCCTTAAAATGGTAAGTAAAATCGCTTCCTGTAAAAAAACAAGTCTCTACAACACAAATAGTCACTTATTCAATGAATTTTTAAAACACTTCAATAGCCCTGACGAAGAAATCCGAATACTTCTAATCACTTTCACAGAAAAATTCATTATAAACAACCGAGAAGTTTCTGACATAATATCTAAACTTATAAAACTCACAGAAAAAAAACTTTCAGACCCTAATGAAAAAGTTAGAATAAAAACAATAATCACTTTATCTCATATTTCTATTTTAATAAACCTCAAAGAAAGTTTGATTCTTTCTTTATGTGAAAGGCTCCAAGATATAAAAAAATCAATAAGAAAATTAACTTTAGAAGAATTAAGTAAAGTTTATAAGATAAAATGCTCAAATACTTATGCTATAGAAAATTTAAAAGATAGTGTTTATTCACATATTATTGATCATATAGTATTACTTTTTACATCATCAGAACCAGATGAGCAAAATTATATTGTAAATGCATTAGAAGATATTGCAATTGATATAAATTTGACAACAGTTCAAAGAGTTAAAAGTTTTTGCTGTATGGTTGAAGATCTTTCAGATAAAGGGAAAGAAGAACTTGAGAAGATTTTGATATGTAAAAAATATTGGGGAGATTTATTGATGAATTTTTTGTCTAATGAAATTAATCCTGAAAGTGTTGAGAATTTTTCTGGGGTTATGAAGCTTGGGTTTATGCAGATGGGCCATAGAGCTCAGAAATGCTCTTCAGGTCCTGTTTATGATGTGCTTTCTGATGCAGATCTTTATCATAAACTTAAGATTATGTGTGGAAACAGTTCATATGAAGAAAAATCATCAATGTTAAATGATGTGAAAGGGTATATAGAAAATACTAAACCAAACTTAGCTGAAGGGTTTTCACAGATAAAATCCCGATGTTTGAATTTTTTTATTACAATCGACCAAATCCCTCTTGTTTTGCAGAATTTCCAAGTTCTTAGCCTTATTGGCAGATGTTTTCCTAACTATGTTATAGACCATATGAGTCAGATTCTGAGTTTTGTGACAATAGAATCAGCTAAAATCCCTATATTAAAACTTTTACAAAAAATCCAAGTCAGGATCTTCCCTTTTCACACTGCTGTCGAAGAGTTTTTAGATGAAATTTTCAACTCAGGGACTATAGAACAACTGGAACAAGCAGCTAAAGTTATAAAAAACATGGATGAAAACTACGCAGAAAAACTATACAAAAACTCTTTAGAAAGCAATGATAAATCCTTAGACGCTATCCTAAGTTTTCTTTTAAAACTAAAAAAACTAGGGAAGTTTTTCCCAGAAATTGGCGAAAAGTATAAATTTAAGATAAAAAAACTAGCATGTGATATTTTAGAAGACAAAACTTCAAGTATTGAATTTCGGGTTTTATCTGTGGGGATTATTAAAAATCTTATAAAATACATAGGAGCTTTTAGAGAAGGGTTATTTAAATATCTAAGAAAACTATGTGTTAATATGAGGAGATTTTTTGAGAAACGAGTTAAAGCTAATATAGATGAATGTCTTGAATCAATAGATTATCAAGTTTATCTTAGAAAAGTTGTATGTAAAGCAAAACTATCAATATTAGCTCATCCTGACTGTAAATTATTATTAACACATGATAGTCTAACTTGCTTAAGTCTTTTTTCCCAATCTCCAATATACTCTGATTACCTAGCTGAGCTTCTTTACAACAATTTGTATAAAAAATCAACAATGCTCCCTCCATTATTATCAATATTAGGACTATTATTACCTTCTAATAATAAAAAATGTAAAGATACACTCACTCAAGTACTTAGAAAAATGAAAATCAGAGCTGAAGAACAAGATTCGCCTGATAATAAACTTAAACTCATGCCAGAAGCTTATTTACCTTATTTACTTTTTACCCTTTCAAGAATTAAAGCTACAGATAAAACTATTGGTGCTGTTATTACTGGATATCTTAAATGTTTATTATCATCTCATAATAATATTGATGTTGGGTATTTACTTTTTGTATCAAATCAACTTAAAAAATTTAAAACTCTTGGCAAAGAAGTGAAAACTGATATTGTTGTTTTACCTGATAAAAATGCTGATTTAGAAAAAATTTGTAGTGATTTTGTGTCGTTTCTTATAAAAAATAATGCGGATAAAGAAATTGGCCCGGAACCTGTGAAAGTTTTGATACCGACGACGTATTTTGAAAAACAGGATAGAAGCAAGTTTAACTCGGAATATAAAAGTTTGAATGATGATAATAAGTCTGGGCTTAAAAGAAAAGTTGTTGAAACGTCGCCGAAGTATAGGAATAAAAAATTGTAATAGATAATAATTATGTGGTAAAAAAAAAATGAGATTTTGGTTTTGGATTGGGGTTGTATGGTTTTTCAGTAAGTTTCAGGCAATCGGCGTTTCATTTTTTCTATATTTTGTTTAACAGATTCCTTTGAGAAAATTCAGTGAATTATCTTTCCATTAAAAAACCTGTAGTTAAAAACTATCTAAAATTATTATATGATTTTTAGTTATAATCCTAAACAATTCAAAAAATTTAACAGTTTTTCATATCAAAGCCCCAAATTTAATAACACAAAATCATAAAATCCTCCAATTTTACAAAAAATCTTACATCCTTTACAAATAATTTTCCACATCATTCAAATTTTATTTATAGTTTAGTTTTTTTATACCCTCCATTCCTTTTCNGTTTTTTATACCCTTCATTCCTTTTAAATACCTAAATTCCTAAACATATAATATTTAAATACTTCCCTATTCCACTAACAAAACTATTCCTTTCTAATAATAATGGACACAAATCTAAAAAATCCAAACAATATCCATATTCCAATCCCATCAATAGAATTAGTATCAGCAAACACAATAAACTCATCTGAATCTCTCTACAAAGGTATAGAAAGCATTGATATAAGTATTCCAAGTAATGGTTCAAGTGCAGATTCTATAGACATTCAAGTTATAAAAAATAAAAACAAAGAGCTTTTTGATGTTCTTAATTCTAGATTATCAACTTTTTTAAACTTCAATGACAATATAATTACCCAGTCCTATGATTTTTTAAAATCTTCATTAGATGAACTTGATGAGATTAAAGATACAGCAAATGATTTTGAAGATAAACAGTTTTCTTTATGTGATAAAGACAAATTTGCAGTAGATATTTTATTTAAACAAATAAACCTATTACATTCTATGTATACATATGAAATAAAAAAACTTGAAAGAAGTCGTGATGAGTTGATAACAGTTGAAGAAGAAGAGACAGATTTGCATTTTAAGCTTAAAAATATTGAAGGAGAAATGTGTAGATTGATGATTGAGGAGGATAGCAACAGGACAACATGTAAATGCACTTTGTTTTAGACATTTGATACTTTTTGAAGTAGTAAAG
>MPUH01000170.1:0-90670 GCA_001970955.1 Stentor coeruleus | reverse complement strand
CAATATGAAAAACATGTTTCGATTATTGATGTAAATGACTGCATTGAAAATGTTTCTTTAGTTGTTTTAAGGTCCCAAATTTTTAAAAGACAGTCTTGTGAACAGCTTATTAGGCTATGTCCTGATATAGAAAGACATAAAGCAGTTATTTCTTTTTTATGTGATGAAAGGGTATATTGTATTTTACAATCTAAGATGTTCCAACATATGATTAAACTATCTGAACTTCCTGAGAATAAAAGGGTATTTGATGGGTCAAAAATAAGACATGTTACTGGTCCTTTATGATATTTAAAAAAAAAAAGTTAATAATCCCTATTATTTGTATATCATCAAAATCCCATAGTCTAATTGTCCCATCGGTATGCCCTGTAGCTAGGATTTTATCGTCACTGGTCAGGGATAAAGATAGAGCTTCAACCATTTCTATTGAAACTTGCTCATTTTCGCCATCATTCAAATTATCAACGATACTAAAATTTTTCATATCAAAAAGTAAATCTTTTGATGGTACTTTTTGTTTATCATCATATAAAATATCCTTATTTACCAAAATATCAGTATTTATACACAATCTAACTTTACCACTTTCAAGGTCAATTACATTGACACAATTCCCAGCACAATCTAAAATCAAATCATTATTTTTGTTTATAACCATATCAGATATATTACTTTTTTCTTCAACTATAACATTAGGTTTGATTTTATCATTAAAGTAGGCAACATAAATAATTTTATCTTCCGAGCCTTCAATAACAACTTCTAAATCTTTACTTATAGCTAAACAATTCATTTTATTTGGATAATTCATAATAGTTTTTACTTGATGAATACTCTCTAAATCCCATAATGTAGTATAATATCCAGATCCAAAAGTATGTGCTAAATATTTCCCATCATAACTATAAGTTAAATTCATAATTGTATCATTAATTTTTATAACATTTTCAATACCCCAACTATTAATATTCCATAAATAAATCCTAAACTTTTCCTCACAAACTGCAAAATGACTACCATCAAGACAAACAGCTGCATCAACAATATTCTCTTCATGTTTATCTAAAGTTTTCTCTAAAAGACTTTCTTTCCAATTCCACACCATTACACTCTGTTCTTTAGCCCAAGTCAAAACAAAATCACTTTCTATAAAAAACTTGCTTTTCATACAGTTTTTCTGACAAACATCAATTTTCTTAACTAATTCTCCAATAAAATCCCATATATACAACTTTCCATCTTCTGTTGTTGTAAGAATTATTTCTTGACAATCTCTGATATCAACTGAATTTATTGGACTGTTATGTAAAAGAACTTGTAAACATGATTTTGTATTTAAATCCCATATACGTGCAGTTTTATCAAGAGATCCACTGACTAGTGTTGTATTATCTTTGTTTATAGATATACTTACTACTTCATCAAAATGCCCGGATAGTGTTGAATATGATTTTCTTGTTAATGTTGACCATATGAGTATTGAAGAATCTGATGAACATGATATAAAAAATTGTGAGTCAGATGATAGGATTATGGATCGAACTGGTCCTGAATGACCATGAAGGAAACTTCGTATGTGATTGTATTCGGTTTGAAGGATATCTTGGCATCTGAAATTGTAATTGTGAGGGGTTGTTGGGTGGATTTGCATAAAGTTTTTAGTATGTAAGGAAGCATTTGGGGTATTGTTTTGATCATCAAGGCGATTTTTTTCCATTTGCATTATATTGAATTTTTATGCTGGTTAATAATGGTTTGATGTAGATTTTAGATTGGATTTAAAGGTTGAAGGGTTTAATGTTTAATTAGGGTTTGGGTTTATTTAGCACTTTTTATGATATTTTTTATATTGTAAATACTGTGATGTTTATTTTTGGGTTTAGTATAAGAATTAGTTATTTTATTACAAAATATTTATCTTCGTTAAAATAATACACTTTTTCTTCAATGAAATGCAGTTTTTATAATTTATTATCTAAATTCCTTTATTACAATGCTATTTAATATATATAATAAACAATATAAACAAAATAATCAAGAACTAATGATCTAAATATAATCTAATTAATCACAGTCACTGTCACTCCGCCAAACTCCGAATTCAACTCTGAAAATGTTGGTCTTTCATCAGGGTTTAGTTTCAGCATTCTTCTCAGCAAATTCTTCATCTTTTCTGAAGCAATCGATCCTATCTCCTTAACCAGCAACTCATGATTTTCAGCTTTCTCATATTTACTCACTTCAAACTTCGTAGCCATTTGAAAGAATGTAAGTCCCAATGAATAAACATCTGATTTCTGAAGGTTATACTTATTAATAGCATTTCCTTTATGATGATTATCATAAGCTTGTCTTTGTTCAATTGACATGTAGCCTTCTGTACCTTGAATGAACTTTTTATTAGTCTGTGCTGATGTTGTTTTATCAGGATTGGTTTCAAAGACTGTTATACCAAAGTCTATAATTTTAGGTACATTTTCTGGGGTTATTAATATATTATGAGGTTTAATATCCCTGTGATATACCCTTTTTGTAGCCATATAACTGAAACCTGATATAAGTTTTTTTGCTATTTCAATTTGAACAATTTCCTCAAACCCATTAGCATTTACAAGTCTGTCCATCAAATTATCACCAACATAATCCATAAGTATGTAAAGTGCATTTTCAACTTTAAAAGATCCATAGAATTTTAGGAAACACTCGCCTTTTCCAGAAAATTCTCTCATAATTTGAACTTCTTTTTCAAACTTTTCCAAATCACTGATGTTCCCAGTTGCCACTATTTTTTTCACTGCAATTTGCACTCCTGTTGATTTTATAACTCCTCTATAAAGTAATGTAGAAATAGTCTTACTCTGATTTACCGACTGTTTAAAACAATCTCTTTCAATCGTCAGTAAATTAATATCCTTAATTTCTTCAGCTTTAACTCTTTCACTGAAATTTTCTCCAACTTTTTCTTCCTCATAAACATTTTGATACAAATTCTCAACAGCTGAAACCCCATATTTTTCAGCCAGTACATTTTTCCTTTGAATAAAATCCGCATCATCAATTTCAATCTGCGATAAAAGTCCATTAATTTTTTTTGTCCCTTCAACATCTGGGTTTATTTGTTGACCTAATACTTGATTCATACCAAAAAAATCATTTGTTGTTTCAACCCAAGATAAAGCATTTCCAACAATAGCTTGTAAAGCACCAGTAGTATCTAAATTTAATAGTTTAGATTTTATAAGATAAGATAAACCTTTTAAAATCCCTTCTTTTGATGTATCTAATGATTGTTCAAATATTCCAGGACTAAAACTAATATCTAAACTGGATTCTAAGATTGATACATCAGCACCTTTAGCTTTGAGGGTAAGAACTTGTTTGCCCATTTCAAAAATGTCTTCAAGTTGTTCAAGATTCATGATTTCTCTTGTTAGAATTGAACTGATATGTAAGAATAGATCGCTAACATTGAAATTTAATGCTTCACAAAGGTTTAGATATAAGTCTAGGATTAGTTTGGAGTTTTGGACACCGATTGATGCTTCTTCTTCAGCTTTGATTATTATCAGGGCGTAGAGGTATTTGTTTCCTCGGGCATCGAATGTTCTATCGTTAACCCTAGCAAGTAGTTGTTGGAATGATTCTGAAGCCCCGTTTTGAGCAAAAGCACTTAATTGTGGGGTATTTGCGATCTCTCCTTTCAACTGATCATTCGCTATAAGAATAAGATTCTTAGTATCCATTTATTATAATGAAGCTTCTTTATAAATCTCCACCATCATTTGTATTAAGGAAGACAAGGTTTAAACTTTTGGGCAAATTTATAGACTTTCTTATAAGGAAATATATATGAAAATGGGATAATTTTCAAACCCAATACAGAATTGGTTATTTATTTTTAATACTAGACTACGACTCTAGACAGTCACAATTTGATACCTTCCAACTTCTAGTCAAAAAGTGCACATGCTCATCTTTACACACAGTAAAATTTTTCCCTTTTTTCTTTAGAACTTTATAAAAAGATCCTGCCTCGTTAGCATTGTGCATAAAAACATCTAAAATTACAGAATTTGTCAGAGCGAGAATTGTATGAACATTTTTGTGATTAAGAGTGTTGAACATAATATCCCCTACTATGCCTGAACCTTTAGAATTGACAATTAAAGTATTTGGATCTTGAGTTTTATTTAAACTCATATGTCTAACATTTCCATACAATACAGAAGTAATAACAGCTTGATTCGGATGATCATGCAAAGGGAAATACGTTTCTTTAGACATGAAAAAACACTTAATTCCTAATCCGCTACTATTGTACAAATCTATCTCAGTTATAGTCCTTTCTTGGAAAAACAAAGGTAATATTCCATGGACAACTCCAAGTCCATCAAGGTTAGTATTTTTTAATACATTTCTAATCATAGATGTAAGAATTTTATCTTTAGTTCGACCTTCAATTTCTTCTTGGAATTCTTTGAGTATATTAGGGTCAGAAGATATCGAATTACAAAGTCGAATAAGTTTTACAAGGGATGAATCTTGCATTTATTATCACATTTTAGAAAACTATTACTTTAATATAATGATTATTTGATAAACTAAGGTTATGGTTTAAAGGAAAATTATCATTTAGGTAAGGAGTATATAAAGTGTAAAAAAAATTGGCCTGATTGGAAAATAATAGGATTTCGATATGGATTTAAAATTAGATTGTTGGATAATGGGAGAGTTTGGCTTTTATATGGATTTTTTTGTAAAGGTTTAGTTTGATCTTATAATTAAATATATAATAACAAGCGATTTTATATAAAATTAAACCCAACTCTTTAACTGAAATTCTAAGTTGAATTTTAATAAATTATCATAATACCTAAACCTAAATACTTGAAACAGCATTTAATCTCAATATACAATTAAAAATAATAATAATAATTTTAGCATGTGCTTGAGCACACCTTTGGCATATACAATTAAAACTAAAAATTCAAAACTAACTAAAACTTATAGCATTAACATTAAATATTAAATCTTTCTTCCATATTTGTCACCAATTTCAACTTTACATTTTCAACCTTATCTTCATCTTTTTCTCAATTTTCACCCTTAAATATAATAGCAATCATCCTATCAAACCCTACCTCATCCAAAAACTCTTCTCTTCTCTTTTCTTTCTTCACCTCTTCAATCCTTATCTAAATACCTTCTATAAAATTTCAAATAATCGCCCATTATAATAATTATCTAGTTATACAAATTGATAATATTACTTAAAGAAAATCTATATGGCTCATACAAGAATACATAAAAGCATTTCTTATAATAACCTCTTCTTTAGTATCATCCAATAAAGTCACTTTTTTCCTGACTTATTCAAACAAGTTAAAAGTTCAAGATAAAGTTTTGGTTTCAAGCATATAAATAAGCTTATCACCTACAACTAAAATAAAATTATTCCAAGTAAATTTTGATTTATATTATCCCCAAAAACAATCTAAAAGTCTGTTTCTCATTCCTATATTATCCCATCTTTCTCTAAATCATACTCATTCATTATTACCCTAATTCCTCATAATTATAAAACTTTCTAATTAATTTCTGAGAACATATACTCTTCTTGATACTCTTTCAAAAACTGCGTAGATCTTTTGATATCAATAAAAAGCGAGTACACCCTTCTAATATCCTGAACATCAACTTCTGAAGCTTTTCTCTTCTGAGCTACAAGTGAAGCTGTAGTAATTAATTGTATAGCATATCTCAAAGAAGTTTCAGTGCCAATAGTTGTCAACAAATCCAAAGCATCTTCAGTCATTTCCACATCTTCTTCTTCGCAACGTATTTTCAAAATATTCATAATTTCTTCAGCAGTATAAGGTTTAGTCATAATAATCAATGATCTATCAATAAGATCTAAAGGTACACCATGAGGACTTCTAAACTTTGTCCCTCTAATCTGGGCAATTCCTCTATTTGTCGCCATAATAACAATAGGTGCTGTATCACTTTCTAAAGCTCTATTAAGAAAACTGAAACATTCTATATCAAGCATATGTACTTCATCAATAAACAGAACTCCAGGAATTATCTCAGCTTTTCCTTCTTCTCTCCATTCCGCTACTTTCTGATCAATCTGTTCTCTAACTTCATCTTTAATCTCCCCAGTATCCCCTGCAAAAAGAGCTAAAAATCCTTGAGCTCTACTATTTATCACATCCATTTCATGTAAAGTTACTGTATGGACAACTTCTTTTCTTTTCTCTAATTCCCCTTCTGGACATTGTACAAATCTAGTTTGTGAACCCATTGCATCATAATCTGAAGCTCTAGCAAAACTTCTACCAAGTTTCGAGATTTTAGATGAAGCTCTGTCTATTGTAATAACATCCCCAGATACAATTTTTTCCCTTTGTAATTGTTCAATCATTTTAGCGCCAAGGTCATAAACAGTCTCCATTTCAGTGGTCTTTAATATCAATTTGCCCGCTTTAGCTCCTGATGTTACCGACCTCTCAATTTCGATTTCTACAACTTCTCCTTCTATAAGTTCTGCTTCTTCTTTTATTCTTACACCTATTGATCTTCTTAATGCTTGAGTTAATGCTTCAGTTTTACTCATTTCTAAAGAGAAGATTTCACTTGATGCCATCATTGTGAATGGAGTATCATCACCTAATGCTTTTGCCATACCCATAGCTATTGCGGTTTTACCTGTTCCTGGATGACCGGCCATAAGTATTGCTCGTCCTGCAATCCGCCCTTCTCTGATCATTGATAAGATTACTCCGGCTGCTTTACGAGCTTCAATCTGCCCAACCATACCTTGTGATACCGCTCTAGCTTCTAAGCTGTCATCAAGTCCAAGACCTCTTATATGCGAATGAGCGCCAATTCTTTCGATACGTGTGAGCTCTTTGAGTTCTTGGATTTTGGGTGCTGCCATTTTCTAAGGGTTTAAGATGTTAGGATGTTTTAGGCTTTTTTGATAATTATAGCATTTTTTATGTATGCTGAGAAATGAAATTTTATATGTTAGATTGTGGGGAAAAAATTGTTATGGAAAAATGCTTGAGGATAAGAAATTGTTTGATTGGGTTAGATTAATTTTTATGTTAGGATTTTTTATTGATAAAGTTCTTGGTTTATTTAATTTTTATTATGGATTAGGTTGATTATTATAGATTAAAGATTTGAAGGATTAGAAGTTGAAAGGTGTTGAAGAAAACTGTTGAGGAAGGTATAGAATTAAAAAAAGAGGTATCATGAGGAAAATTTTCTGGAATAACTCTAGAAATCATTTTTCTAGTGAAATTATGGAAGATACTTTAAATAAAAATCTGAAGATCAATTTATAATTTTTATATAAAACTAGCACTTTTTGTATATAAAAGTCTTAAGATCGTAAATTAGATTGTTTAAAATGCTATTGAAAGCATATAATACCTAAAAAAACCATACAAAAATCAAATCAATTGACCTCAACAATGTAATTTCAAAACTTAAAAGAATCTTAAAACTAAAATTGTTTTTATCACAGATGATGATAAACTCAAAAGCATAAAAGTTGTATTGAATCATAATAAAAGTTATATTTAGACATTCGAGAAATAAATTTTAAATCTAAGCAAGAGGATACTAATTTGAAATAATTAAAAACTAAAATCAACTAATAACTATTAATTCGTTCCAAACAAATGTCTTAAACTACTTCTATACGTTACTTTAATATGCTGATCATCATTATGTATAAACTGCATTAAAATCCCCATGGCGATTCCAAAAATCACAACTTCAAAATATTTAATCCTAATCGGGAATCCGTATTTCTTCATAAGATTTCATATAGTTTCAATAACCCTAGGGATAAGATATAATGCTAGTTCTCCTCTTCTAGACTTTGCTTCAAAAAATATAGTCAGAGATGATAAAATTCCTATGATAATCCAATTTATATGAAATGCCCCTTTAAAAAATTGATGTGCTTTACACATGGTATATCGAATAACACCCATTATAGAACAACCAAAAAAAAAAAGACCTTGCTACATTTATGAACATATGGGAAAGTGTTGGGATTGGGTCTTTTTTAAGCTGTTTGAATTTAAAAATAAGTACTGGAAGCACATGGGATGAAAGGAAAAGGTAGAAGATTTTTTTTTATTTTAAGGATTAGATGATTTATGAAAAAGATCACATGGGCTGGACCATAAAACATTACAAACCCACTCATTATAAGACGCATTCTTCGAAGAGCTTCTAATTCACAAGAACCATAGTGGAAATTACTACAGGCGACATAACCTCTTTACGATAAAAGTCCATTAGTTCTTTGGAGATGAGAGGTTTTGACATTTATTTTTCTCTTATTAGAATCGAGATAATGTGTTTATATTTTAAAAAATGATAGAGAGTTATTGGAATTAAAACTTTTGTAATATTAATAATAAGAAAGTTTTTGTGTTTTGTGCTATAGTTTTACATATATACTATTTGATAAAAGTTTAAAACTAATTTTTAGCAAGCATTAGTTTNTGGAGATGAGAGGTTTTGACATTTATTTTTCTCTCTTATTAGAATCGAGATAATGTCTAAGATTATTGATGAAAATTATATTCCAATGTCTAAAGAAAATGCGCCTCATCAAGTAAATGATTTAAGGAAAGCAGAAGGATTTAAGCAAGATAAAGCACTTAGAGAACTTCAGAAGACTCTAGCTTTTATTCAAATTGAGCCAAAACTTGGACTTTTAAACTCATTTTCCCAAACATTTGAGGGCCATAGTGCGGCTATTAATAGTGTGAGTTTTAGCTCAAATGGCGTTTTTTTAGCAAGTGGATCTGGAGATACTATGATCAAAATATGGAATCTTGCTGAAAACAAAGAAGAATGCACCTTAGAAGGCCATAGTGAAGTAATTTTCAGTGTAAGTTTCAGCCCAGATAATAATTATTTAGCAAGTGGGTCTTATGATACCACAATCAAAATATGGGACATAACCTCAAAAAAAGAAATCCAAGCATTTACAGGCCATAACGATACAATAAACAGTTTGAATTTCAGTCCAGATGGTAAGTTTTTGGCTAGTGGGTCTGATGATAAACTGATTAAAATATGGAATTTCAAAGAGAAAAGAGAGGATTTCACACTATCAGGCCATCGTTCTGAAGTTTATTGCGTTATTTTCAGTCCTAACGGAAAACTTTTAGCAAGCGGGGCTGCAGATAAGCTTATAAAAATATGGAACTTAGCAGAGAGAAATGAAAAATTCACCCTCGCAGGCCATCAAGATATCGTAAGCAGTTTAAGTTTTAATCCAGCTGGGTCATTATTAGCAAGTGGATCTCACGATTATTCAATCAAAATATGGAGTCTTTCTCTTAAAAAAGAAGATTTAACCCTTGAATACCATAAAAGTAATGTTTTAAGTGTCAGTTTCAGTCCAGATGGTAAGTTTTTAGCAAGTGGATCTCATGACGATTTTGTAAAAATATGGAACTATCATGAAGAACAAGAATATACTCTTACAGATATTAAAGGTCCAATAAAAAGTGTTAGTTTCAGTCCAGATAGTAAATTTTTAGCTGTTGGTTCTGAAATTAAAATAATCAAAATATGGGGCCTTGCTGAAAATAAAGAATTATGTACATTTGAAGGTCATGAATCTTCAGTATATTGTGTTAACTTTAGCCCAAATGGAAGATTTTTAGCAAGTGGATCATATGATAATCATATTAAAATATGGAATTGTATTGATCAAATTGAAGAATGTAAATTCATAGATCATCAAGATACTGTATATTGTGTATGTTTCAGTCCAGATGGAAAGTTTCTGGCTAGTGGGTCTAATGATAATCTTGTTATAATATGGGATATAGAGAATAGAAAAAAATTATATACACTTACAGGTCATAGTCGTTCTGTAGACAGTCTAAGTTTTAGTCCAGATGGAGAATTTTTAGCTAGTGGGTCTGAAGATCTTCTTATAAAAATATGGAACTTAACTGAAAAAAGAGAAGAATTCACTCTTAAAGGTCATGAAAATATTCCTTGTAGTATAAGTTTCAGTCCAGATGGGAAGTTTTTAGCAAGTGGATCTTATGATAAACAATTAATACTATGGAATATTACTGAGAAAAAAGAAGAATGTAAATTAATAGGTCATAACGAAGCTATAACATCTGTGAGTTTCAGTCCAGATGGGAGGTTTTTAGCAAGTGGGTCTTATGATAGAACTATTAATATATTAAACTTAGCTGAGAAAACAATAGAATTTGTGTTAACAGGTCATGAACGAGCGGTTTTATGTTTAAATTTCAGTCCAGATGGAAGGTTTTTAGTTAGTGGGTCTGAAGATAAGTCGATTTTATTATGGAATTTAGCTGAGAAGAAAAGGGAATTAATATTCACTGGACATAAGGAATCTGTGAATAGTGTGTGTTTTAGTCCAAATGGGAAGTTTATAGCTAGTGGTTCTGAAGATAAAATGATTAAAATATGGAATATCACTGAAAAAAATGAAGAAAAAGAATTTGCATGTTATAAAAATAATGTATGTAGAGCGTGTTTCAGCTTAGATGGAAGGTTTTTAGCTAGTGTGCATGAAGGAAAAGTTATAAAAATATGGAATACAATTGAGAAAAAAGAATTATACAGTTTAAATGCTCATTTAAAAACTGTGTATTATATGAAATTTAGTTCGGATGGAATGCTTTTAGCGAGTGTATCTCAAGATAAGATGATTAAAATTTGGAATATATTTGAGAGGAAAGAAGAATGCATTATACAATTTGAAGAAAATATAGTAAATGATGTTGAGTTTAGCATGGATAATAGTTCTATTATTGTTAAGTATAAAATTGGGGTTAAAGCTTATTCAATTCCTTCAGCGAGCGAAATAAATCCTAATATCATTAATCAAATCCCTCACAATGATAATAGTATGATTTTATTTCCACTTAGTATTATTACAAGTGGCTATCAAAGCCATTTGAAAGTGATTGAAACATACTACTTTATAATTGAAAATTCTTTCGAAAAGATAAGAAGCATAAACATAACTTTTGGTAATCTAAAATTTTCAGTAAGTCATTTTCTCGCAATGCTTGGACACGAAAACATCATAAAAAAATTTACTCATTTAAACGAATTACAAATTATTCCTGATGCTTTTGGACATGGACCAGTTTATTATTCAATCAAATCTAAGCAGCATCAAGTTACAGACATTTTAATAAATTATATGTCAGAATTTGTTGAAAATGAAAAATGTAAAATTAAACTTTCCATACTTTTAAAAACAATTACAGCTGATATAAATGAATTGCTTATAAATTCATCTAATATTTTAGATAAACTTCTATCAGCTATTTTATTACCTCAAAATAATTTAGCATATTTTGGAAATCCTTTATATAGTTTACCAATGAAAATTGTTAGTAACAGCAGTTTTATTTATTTCAAAGAATTTTCAAATGAAATTGGAGATGTGATTCCTTTGGTTATTAAACAAACAACTTTTCATATTCCTGTAGGCATAGGATCATCATCAAGTATTGAGTTTATAAGCTCCATATTAAAATGTAAAAACAATGATATCTACCGAACAGAATTCATCCAACATATGATAAATCACAGATGGGACTGTATAAAGCCTTGGGTTTACTTCTACACTTGCCTATTATGGACGACCCTAATAATATTATTCACCATTATTATAACAAAATTACTTCCATTAATATGTATAGGACTTATATGTAATGGAGCATTAATGGTATGGGAAACAATACAAATTTTTATTAAACGTAAAAATTATTTCATGAGTTTTATGAACATTCTTGACATACTTCGATTTATCATGACTCTAATTTATTTAATACTTCAATTATTAAATAAAGATCTCGGTAATATAACTTGGGTAATGATAACATTAAATTTATTTCGAGGTTTTACAGGTTTTAGAGCATTTGGAAATACAAGATACTATATAAGATTATTAGAAATGTGTATTCTTAGGGTTAAAGATTTCTTGATTATATTTATTTATGCTACTTTATCTTTAGGTCTTATGAATTTAATATCAACAAAAACAGTAGCATCTTATGAATCAATGTGGTCTTCACCTTTTGGAATTATTGCAGGAAAAACTGATGCATTTTCTGAAACAAATGTTATTCAGGCTATAACTTATATTCTTGTTATTACAACACTTTTGATTGTTATGTTAAATATGATTATTTCTATTTTAGGGGATGTTTTTGATGAATTTCAACTTGATGCTGAGATATATAATTTTACTGAAATGGCTGAAGTTATTTTAGAAATTGAACAGATTTTATCGATAAAGTATAAGAATGAAGAATTGAAATATTTACATATATGTATGGATGCTTATAGAACTTCAAAAAATGAATGGAAAGGTAAAGCAATTGATGTAAGAGATCTTATTAGAGTTAAATTTTTGAATGAAGATTTAAAACCACTTTTAGAACAGATTGAAACTAATTCTGATAATAAAATTAAGATAGTCAGTAATGAAATTAAGATAGTAAGTGAAGAAGTTAAGACTATGAATAAAAAACTACAAATGTTCGATGATAAAATCATGGCTATTAGCGATGAAATCAAAGGGATGAAAGGAAATATGGAAGCGATCTTAAAAATTCTTTCAAAATGAATAAAAACCTTAAGAATATTATTATGATTAGAATATCTATATATGCTTATTAAATATATGTTAATCTTAACAATAAGAAATGTATATAATAAAATCATTTTTTCATAGTTTTTAAATTCTATTATGATATATTCATACATACAAGATTTAAACTAGAAATATATAAAATTTTGATTCTTACACAATTTATTATACTAAAAACTAAATCCTAGATAACACCAAATATAAAATATAATTAGCTCAAAATTATTCAAGTAATAAACGCATCATAAATTTCACATACTTTCACAAATTCCTCCACACTTATTTTCCTACTTATAAAATTACCCATTTTATGTAAAAAAATACTATTTTCCAATTTTCCAACTTATCAAATTAATCATTTTATGCAAAAACATGACTATTTTCTAATTTTCATAAGCAAAAACCCAACTACCTTCAATAAAAAATCTTATTAAAAACTCCAACAAAAATCTCATAATAATTCATAATGCCTTCTATAAAGAATTACTATAAAATGAGTACTGATTTAAATCCTTCGTCTTTTTCAGCTCCAAAAATATGTTCTTTCAAGTCAGCAAATTGTCTAAAAAGTATAACAATTGTTCTGTCTCAAGGTTGTTCTCCAAGTTGTTATGCTATCTCAAACATTCCATTAGCAATGCCACCAATAAAAAGAGTGACAAATTTATATGATTTATCAGATCCAAGTCCTGATTCAAAATTTCTTGGCGAATTAAGTCCAGTTGATTCTATTGACATTATAAACTACGAAAAATCCTTGAAAAAATCAAAGAGTTTATGTTATAGTTTCAACCCTTGTATCATGGCTGTTCGTAAAACTCAAACAAAAGGAAAAAATATATTCTTCAATAACCCTGTTAGTATTGATGAACTTGAGGAAGAAGATATACAAACTCCTTTAGTTTATACAGATATAATATCTAAAGACCTTCCATGTATAAAATTGCAAAATCCCCCAAAAAATAGGCATCGAAGGAGAAAAGAAAGATGTACTTTTACAAATGAAATTGTTTCTGAAGAGAGATTTACTGGGGTATTGAAAAAATATAAGCTAAAAACGAGATATGGGTTTATAAAAACAGATAACAAAAAAATTTTCGTTTGTGAAGATGATCTTATATTATCTGGAGTCAATATTAAAAAGTTTAAAGATTCTGTTCGTGGGAAAGTTCAGGTTTATCTGGATTTTAATATGAAATCTTATACAGAGAATGGCAAGGAAATAATACGAGCGACTAAAATTGAAGTGAAATATGGACTTGAAAATGCTGGCAAAAACAATTAAATAATCTTTTATAAGCTTGTATTACTAAGATTATGAGTAGAAAATAAGGTAAAGCAAGGCTTATTATAGATAAGTGTATTGAGGTTAATAAAAGACTAAAACAATATTGAAATAACATTATAAACATAAAAAAGTTAAGTAAATGCAATAAATTTTATAGAATAAATGTAAAAAATGTAAAATGATAACTATATTTTGTATAAATATAAGTTTTGCTTATATTCTGCAAGTTTATAAGTTAACTTGTTGTGATAAATTCTTAATAAATTATTACTTGTTGTGATAAATTCTTAATAAATTATTGAGTGATAGAATATTTTTTAAAATATTTTCCTAAATACATTATTGCAAACTTATGAGTATAAAATAAATTATTTCACTATAATATTAGAATATTTAAAGCTAAACTAAATGTTTTAATCAACTTTTATAAAACTCAACGGTAAAAGATAAAATCATGAATAAATTAAATATTTTATTATGAATACAAATATGTCTTTCTGATTGTATGAGCGATTTATATATTTAATTATTAAGATTTAATTGCAAAAATCAATTAAAATTAATCTATAGCCTTACTCCTCTAAACCAACACTCTCGACATATATACATTCTTCTTCCATCTTTTCTTGAACCACAAGCACCAGAGCGCCCACCAGGCCAGCTTAAAAATACTCCATCTTTTATAAAGTATCTAGTATTCTGCAAACAAGGATCAAGTGGTCTTGGTGCTACTACAAAACTATTTGATTTTTGTTCTTCTACAACATCATATGCTTTTTGTTCTGATTCAGTTGAAGCTGATTCCTCAATTTTGTCTCCAAGACCCATAATTATTATATAATAAAATGTTTATAATTATTTAAAGCTAATGAATTTATATGGATTATTTAAAAGTTATTTTACTAGAGTTATAATAATTTAGTCATGCTATCAGGTATTATATTTTCATGTTAATACTGTGGGTACTTAATAGTACTTGGAATTATCATGTAAAAATTGCTTAACTATAAATTAGAATATGAAAAGTATAAATTTGATACTAAAATTCTAATAAAAAATAAACCTAATTGCTCGTTTTGTGTATGTGATATCTGATGACAATTAGAAACTAAATATAAACATTGAAAAACTTAATTAATAAATATTTATGTTACAATAACTATTTTTTCACATAAACATTTATAAACTGTTTAAAAATTTATTCAGTATGCAAGTTTATTGAATGAAAATATTCAAATTTTAATTAAGTTTATGACTTCTAGCATTATCCTGTCTATGTTTTAGGTAATTATCTCACTTAGAAATTATTCTTAATTACATATTATGAATTCATTATAATCTTGATATATGGGAGGAGATTCAAGTAAAGCTAATTAATTTGGGTAAGTTACTATAACATATGATTCTAATTCCATTTATTCAGGATCTAATATTAATATTTTAATTAAAAAAACACTTACAAAAAGTTCATGTTATTCTATACTTTAAATTAAATGAGAATGCAAGCTAGATGAAACTAGTATCTGTTTATAGTCATGATACATCTAAACCCAAACAGTAAACTCTTACATATGAGATATAAAATTGTATATAAGTTATTATGATGTATATAAATACAGCTTTTAAATATATATTTTATAGATAGTGAGCTTATTTTTTAGCTTTTATCAAATTTTTTTAGCTTATATCAAATAGTTTAAGCGATAATGTATTTTGCAAACTAAAGATAAATGATCGCTTGGATAAGTTGATGAAGGTAGACTTGTTTTTTCTATAAAAGATAATGATGGAAGATTTAATACGTAGTCAACATCAAAATTCTTAAGAAAAATATAGTCTATTGTGCTGTATTCAATTTCTTCTCGCATTTTGTATGTTGTAAACTTTGGTTCAGAAGATGGTTCTAAAGTATTTAAATAAGCACTTTTTAATCCTATTGAAGAGTTTACGATAGTGTTGTAACTTGGACTGTTTGGACTGCAATTGAAGTCCCCACAAAGAATAATTGCATCCGCCTCTGTTTTCTCTAAGAATTTCATTAAATATCTTGCCTGTGCAACCCTATATTTCTCATATTTTTTACCTGATTTTAAATGAGTAGACACAACAGTGATATTTATACTACCCAGGATTAACTTAGCAACCAAAGCGAACTGATTAGATTGAGGGAAGTAAACAGGCATTTGTTTAGCAAAACTGAATTTATCAAGCTTAAACGCAATACAAAGTCCATCTCTATGCCAGCTTTTTTTCTTTTTAAAAATACTCCCATAGCCTCTACTATGAAGCAAAGGCTGGATAAAATCGATATAATGATCAACTTCACTTAAACACATAATATCTGCTTGACTATTAATAATTTCACTTTCGATATATTTTTTCCTATAATCCCATTCAACATACTTATCTTCAACTGAAGGGAAAAAACCAGATAATTGATCAGATAAAATATTCCAATGAAGAACTGTTAGGAATGGCTCAGATTCAGAAACTCTTACAAACTCCCTTCCAAGAAGCATTTTTATTGGAATTATATAATAAGATTAACTTTTTGTCATTAAAAGCTTGATTTTATTTTTTATGATTAGATTTGAATGGAAATTATGATGATTTTTATAGTTATTCGTAAATAGAAAAATTATTTTTGTAATCTAGTTGTCTTTAAGTATATAATGAGTATTTAGAAAATGATTTTGTTTTTAAAAAGATGTGATAAGATATTGTAAGTGGATGGGTTATGAATTTGATAATTAAAGATTCAATAATATAATTTAATTTTATCGAAAAATAGTTAGAAAAGATGTAATTACTTAGTTTGGATTACTTTCTTCCCAATCAATATCTCCATCTTCATCCGGAATTACATCTTCTGGTATTTCAATTGGCTGATTTCCTTCAATTGCATCAAACTCAGACAAAACCTTCACACTATCAAAAAATGACCTATTAATACCATCATCTAATTCAACATCATTCTCCTTATCAAAAGCTTCTTTTTGTTCATCAAGATACTTTTGCTTCCTCTCAGCCAATTCTTCAGCTGCTTTTTTAGCATTTTCTCTTATTTCAACTTTTGTCAAATACTCTTTTCTCCTATAAGTTACATCTGAGATTCTAACTTTTAGATATTGTTCTAAGAACTTGTATAGGAAAATCATAGACAAACAATATTGTTGAACTTCTTCAAATGGAACTTTTAATAAATCTTTTTCTAGTTTAAAAGTTTTTGCATAAAGTTCAACTTTTTCTGGTTTAGGTCCTCTAGGTTTAAGTTCTGCTATAAACTCTCTAAGCTCGTTTGTCAGGAAATTTTTACCCTTTTTCCATTTCATCATGTTTGTCCCTGGTTCAATTATGTCTTCCCTTTTGACACCACTAAGATATAAAAGTAACTGAATAACTCTTATATGCTTTACAACTTTAAATTCTTTTAACAAGTATAAATTATCAAGTTCACCTAAAAGCCTATTGCGGCAAAGTTCAAACAATGCTGTTTGGCCTTCAAGATTCTTAAAATCCTCAGGTAAAGAAATATGAAGAGTTTTTATCGTATCTTCTATTGCATTTTTTTCTTGTTCAGACCTTTCATGCGCTTTATCAACAATTATCGGAAAGTCTCTATCTCTAATTGTCATATAAGCTTGAATATCATGTGATAAAGATTCATTTTCAGCTCTTTCCCACTGTTCTTTCAAGTATCCAACCCAGTCTATAACATATTCTTTTTCTTGTTCTCTAAAAGTTCTATCTTGACCCATTGTATCAAAAGCTATAACCATACGAATTTCAGTAGTCTTAAAAGGTGCTTCTTTTATTTCCTCAAATTCCTTTTGTTCTTCCCCTTCAGCGGCTCCAGCTTCTAATTTAATTTTTTCTTCCTCTTGCTGAGCCCGAAGTTTTCGACACTCAAGAGCATCTTCAATACCAGCATCAAAACTCTGTTCATATAAACAAGTTTTATAATTCAAAGGAACAGCGAAATAAGCGCCCAGTTTTGGGACATCAAAAAATTTAATCCTTGGGTCACTTACAACATCATCAACACTGCAAACTTTGACTTTAGGTTTTTTTTTATTTTCTTCCTGATTTTCTTCTTCTTGAAGTTCTTCTTCCTCATCTTCTTTCCATAATCCCCAAGTAGCTTGACCTTCTTCTTCTTTAAGTATTTGATCAATCATAAATTGACTATTAGAAGTTGCAGTAATATATCTTATAACCCATGGTGCATCATCATCAATATGTGCTTTATCATCATCAAGAGGTGTCACTTGTTTCTTAACTTTTTCTTGTAATCCAATATAGCCTGCAGCAGCTTTAATATGAATGTATATATGTTCTATAACTTTAGGTAAAAACTCATCAACTTCTCTGGTCATACCAATAAGTCCTCTAAGAATCCCTTCTTTTTCGCGCACTTTTGCAGCATCTTCAGCAATTTTCGCTTCAGAATTCTTCTGCATTTCTAGAGCTTTTTCATGCTCGATTTGCAAAAGGACTTGATTATCCATTTCATGACTGGACTTGATGAGCTTTTTCTGGGATTTCGAATAGTTCAATAGCCAATTGCCTAGAAAATACAGCTGATTTTTAGGCTTGGAAAGGTATAGTTCTCCTAGAGCCATTGATAACACTGAGGAAATTTCTTCTTTTTTCAAATAATTAAGTGCATCATAGTCCTTCCCGATTGTATGCTTTGAGTGTTTGACCAAATTTGACATAACTGTAAATTATCTTTTTTTATTGTTTAAGTTATATGTATTAATATATATAATTGATTAAGTATTTAAGTTTAGTTTTATATATTGGGAACTTATTATTATCATAAAATAAAATTATTTTTAGTATTTTGATTGATAAGATATAAAAAAAAAAGTATTATAAACAAATGATATATAATAAAAGGAAAACTTAAAATATGCATTTTTGTATAAGAATTTTATAAACTAGAATATTTATTAAGGTAGATATTATAATATCAATGGCGGCTTATAAAGGGAAAGGCCTTACACCTGAGCAATTAGAGATTTTCAATGAAAACGAAAAGATATTTAATAATGATTATCAAGGGTATATAAAAACACTTTCGACACCTCGAGAAGTAGAGTTTGCCCAGTTGCGTCGAAAATATCAGTCGACTTTTGTTAGTCAAGATGATTTTTCAGCCATTTTCACGCATAAGTTTTCTAATTCGGATGAGTTCAGTGAAAGGTTAAGTAAGTATGTTAAAAAAAGTGGAACTATTGATTTACTTGTTACAATTCCAGAGAAATATATTGAAACTGGATGTATGTTTGAAGTTAAAAATGATTTTGATGAAAATTATAAGTCTCCTTTTGAAGAAGAATTAAGAAAAATAAGCTCTGATATGAAAAGTCCTTTTCAAGCTATGAAATATTTTGATAACCATATTCAGACCATATCAGCAAAGGTATTAAGTTCAGTACAGGAGAATAAAACTGTTGATAGGAAAGCTCAATATTTACAAATATTAGAAAAAGCTAAAGCTGCTAAAGAAAAATATATAATTAATCCAGTAATTCCTACTCCTGTTCAAAAACATGAAGATATAAAAGAAATACCTAAAAAGGAAGAAGAGAAAAAAGATGAAAGGCAAATTGAAAAAGAAAAACTTGCAGATGAATTTTTTAATGCAGTTGCAACTGAAGAAGAAGATAAAATCAACTCTTCTAAGATCAAACAGGAAAAATTTGTTAATATTGCTATATCTAAAGTAGCACTGAAAATACTTGCTAAGCAGCTAACTTTCAGAAATCTTGGAAGTGCATCATTAATCTCTCTAAGTATAGAAATTGAATGTACCCGATGCCAAACACGTAGCCTCCGCAAGACTTTTCCTTCTGAAATCGGTCTAGCAACAGGTGACAATATTTTCATAGACTCTTTTCAATGTACTTGCACATTACCTTTATCCTTTGAACTAAAACCACAAATCCTTTTCCCTAAATCAGGTCGTCAACTATCAACAGGTCGATTCTATGGTTGTGTTCCTTTAGACTTTGTAGAAATGGATTATAAATTTACATGTCCAGATTGTGGAGAATTTACATCACTTAATAATGCAAAAAACTATATTCCTCATATTATAGTCTGTCAAAGTTGTTTCAGTAAAGGAACATTTCAAGTTGATGGTATAGATTTTGAATCATTTACAGAAAACTTAGAAGATAAAGAAAAAAATAGTTTAGTTGGAAAACCTTTACCTAAAAATGGTATTTGTAAGCATTTCAAATACTCTTTTAGGTGGTTTAAATTCCCTTGTTGTCAGAGATTATTTCCATGTATGATTTGCCATGATGATAATACAGATCATCCATCACAAAAAGGAGAACTTTATGTTTGTGGCTTTTGTGGGAGTTTGCAAAAAATTGGGGGTAAAGAAGTTTGTAAGAAATGCGGCTCTTCGGTTAATGGATTAGAAGGAAATAAACGGTTTTGGGAAGGAGGTAAAGGTTGTAGGAATGCAGATAAAATGAGCAGGAATGATAAAAGAAAACATAGAGGCAAAAAATAATAATAAAAGTTAGTTTATATGATTATTCTTCAGTATATATTAGAATTCTTACTATTAGTGTATTTTATTTAGGTCGCCTTTACCATTATTAGCTTCATTGAATTTTATTCGAAGTTCTTCAAGTTCTTGATCTATTCGATCTATTTCAGGCTCTAGTTCATTAGCTCTTGTATACTCTCCTCTTTCTCTAGCCCAATCTATATGGTAAATTAGGTCTCTTCGCATTCTTCTAAGGCTTTCATATTTCTCGTCGATTTCATCAAGTAATTGAGAACGTCTTCTATAACGCCTTACTTGAGGAATCACGTATGTTATCATAGCCCAGATTAGTAAAAATACGAAGACTAGATAAGGGAACAGTCTTAAAAAGTCTTCCATTTATATATGGATGATTTTAATTATTTTATACTACTCAATATCTTTGTCTAACTACTAGCTTGCGTTCATATCATAAGCTCAAGTTAAATTTTTTATTACTTTCACTAGTCTAAAATCTATAAAATCTTAATTCCCAACACTTTTAAAAAGTATTTTCATGACCAATTGCCCAAAATTCATAAATAGTAAATCAAATAAAAAAAAATGTTAATATAATGGATTTATTTTACGCAGACAGTTTTTTTGCGTCAAAAACTTTTCATATTCTAGTCCCATTTACAGGAGTCTCAGGGATAACAAGTACTGAGAAAGTGTCACACATTTTATCTGACACAGGCGAAGTCTATTCATTTTCAAAAACATCCGTTCCTGGAAGTTTAAATTTCCCTTCCAAAGTAATAAAAATTAGTTGTGGCCGAGACCATTCCGCTTTAGTTACTGAAAATTTTGAACTTTTTACTTGGGGAAATGGTAAATCCGGAGCTTTAGGTTTAGGTTCAACAAACTCCTTCACAAATCCTCAAAAAGTTTTATTTTCTAACGATACTCCTATAATAAATGTTTCATGTGGGGCATGGCATACAATAATACTTCCTAAATCCCAAACACAAAACTCATTTATTTTAGTTACAGGAAGGAATTCAGAAGGTCAATTAGGTACAGGAAATACTTGTAAAGAGCTTATTCCATTAAAAGTTCAGTTCCCTGAAGAAGTTTTAGATATTTTTTGTGGAACTAATCATTCTATAGTATTAGGGCAATCTAGGAATATATATTCTACTGGGGATAATAGTTTTGGTCAATTAGGTCTAGGCCATAAACGTTCATCTATGAGATTTTTACGTGTTTTATTAGAAAATGTTGAATCTGTAGCTTGTGGAAGACATTCAGCAGCTATAGTTAAAGGAAAAGTTTTTGTTTGGGGAACTGCAGCTTTTGGTGAATTAAACTTACCAACTCTACTTCCAGGACCACTTTCGGCTATTCAAGTTTTTGTTGGTGATGGTATAGGTTGTGCTATTGATGCAGATTCTCAGTTATGGCTTTGGGGAGGAAAAAACATGGAAAAAAAAGCTTTTAAAGCTGAAATTACAGTTTCTTGTATTTCATTGAATTCAGGGATTCATATTTTTATATCATCAGACCCTTCTCTTCAAAGACCATCTAGTATATCGGATGATATGCATATTAGTTATAGTGGTTATAATACTCCTAAAGGTTTTATTACATCTCCATCTCGTGGATCACTTCAGCCTAAGTTTACTTTTGATAATATTACAGATAGGAATATTGATAAATATTTGACTGAAAGGAAAAAAAAAATCATCTGCACTTTAGGTTTAGATAGTCCAAGTTATGAATGTGATAATATGAAAAATAAAGAAAGTGATGATATTGTAAATGATAGAAAAAATCACCATGTTGATAAGACTGAAATTGATTTATTGGGCGACTTAAAAGAATTTAAAGAGAAGTTTTTTGATGAAAAAAATGTAGACTCTGATCTTCAGGAGGAACTTAAAAATATTATTAGAAATACACAGTTTTTATATGAGGAAAACAAAAAACTACGAGAAAATGTTGTGAAAGTCACTCAAGAAAAGGATAAACTTCTTAAATCATTCAAGTCGGAATATGAAATTAAGAAATTCTATGAAGAATTCATTGAAGATATGGAAATCGAAAAAAAATCCATGCATGAAAAAATGACTGAAGAAATCAGCCAACTTAAGCTGGAAAACGAAAAAATCCAATGTTTGTTAGGAAGTACTCGTCAAGAAAACAATGAGTTATGTGAGAAACTCTTATTAATACAGAAAAAATCATCAGATTTTCAATTGCAACTAGACAACTATAAAAATATTATAATAGAACTTGAGTCTAAAATCAAAATCTACAAAGATGAGGCTGAAATTCTAGCTTCAAATACTCTAAAATCTGGTGTTTTCAATAAGAAAAAAGCTTTAGAAGCAAAAAATGAAGAAAACTTTGATATAAAAATCTATAACAATAAAGCAAATAAAGACTGTATAGAAAATGAAGATTTAAATAATGAAGGAAGTACTGCTAATTATGGATTTGAATATTTTTCAAATAAAGAAGACAAAATCAGAGAAGCAGATTTCCCTAAATTAACTATAAATGACCTTGATGATGAATATCAGGATGAACCATTACTCTTAAGCCCTAGAGGGAATTTAACAATTCGCACACAAAAAAGGGCTTATGAGGATATTCGAAACAAAGTAAAAATCCTTAAAAAGAACCGAAGTACAGCACAACCACGAATGCAGGAGTTTGAAAATAAATTAAACAAGTAGACCAAAATATCATAATAAATACCAAGTTTTCTATAATAAAACTCAAAATCCATAACCTTAATTTCCCTAAAATTCTATAACCAAAACATAAAAAAATCATATTTTTCTACCACAAATAAAAATATTCTACCTAACATTAAGCTAGTTATTAGTCCATATCTCCCCATACTCTTCCATCTAAATCAGAAAGATCAGCCCATTGTACTTGTCCACTATCATCTTCACTTTCTTCTTCCCATTCTTCACTAACATTATTAGCCACTTGTTCAAGCCATTCCTGATTATGTATCTGAAACCTCTTTAACTTAATTTCCTCCTTCCACTCTTCATCAATTTCTTGTACCAAAGCTAAAATTTCATCAGCCATTTTTTTAATCCTTGGGTTTTGATCCTGTAAAAGTTCCATCAAATAATTTACAACTTTAGTTTCATGTAAAATATTTTCTCTAGTAGACTTACTGAGTAAAAGTTTATAAAAAGAAAACATAATTTGCATGACCATTTCATCATCTTCTTGTTTTTCTTCAAGTAAACTATTTAATTGTTTTATTATAGTTGTACCACCAATAAGTTTAGCACATTTATCTGAACAGACAATTGTACTTATAAGCATAATACATTCTAGGATAATATCATCTTCAGCATAACCAGGGACAATATTTTTCTGAATAAATTCTAGGAGCTGTGTATTGGGTAAAGCTTTACTCCAGAGCTCTTCTGAATCAATGTTTACAAGTACGCCGAGGACTTCAACGACAAAGTCCATTTCTGGGATTGAGACTGCTGCTGATATGAACTTTGGGGTATATTTATATAGAGTTTCTTGGATTAAAGATGATTTACAAGCTCCTGATATGTTTCTAATAAGTTTCATAATAAGATCATCTTGATTTTGTAAAGCTCTTTTTATAAGGATATCTAATTGTTTACCATCAGATATAATCTCAGCATTTCTTGAGTTCATACAAAGGTTTATAGCTACAGCAACAAGTTCTTTACCAACTTTAGCTTCTGGATGTTGACTAATCATAAGAAATAGCATAGGCAAACATTCTGTATATGTAAAAGTGCTTTTGCTTTTATCGTCCATTGATAATTGATATAAAATCTTAAGTGTCAGTCCTCTAAAAGGAGCATGTTTTAGTAAACTTACTAGTCTTGGAATAAACCCTAATGTGTCTAATTGCTGTCTTATATTAGAATCAAATGATAAATTCAATATAAGTTTTAATACTAGTTCACATATAGACTGATGATGAGGACAAGGGACAAATCTTTGAAGTTTACTAATAATATGCTCTTGCTCATGCATTTCGTTTTTACCCTCAGCGAAAATAGACAGTTTTTTCAAAAATCTAAGAACCACATCTAATAATGCGATATTATCTTTTGCAAGCATCATAATTAGATAACTTATGATTTTCCTTTTCTTGATCTTTCTTTCAATCTGAAGGTCTTCAGCAATGTTTAGTAGTATAGAAAAACACACTAGCTAGGTCTTACAAAAAAGTAGCTTGTTTTGTTTTTTTTCAAGGATTTCGAATTTTTTCTGTTCTTTTTCCATGTCATGTTTAACTTTAGCTAGTTCAGTTTTCATATAATCATATTTCTGTATATGATATTCGATGATTTTAATTGATGTGTCACCGATTTGATTCTATTTAGATAATACTTGAGAAAGAGCCGCGTGAAGAGTTGAGAAATTCGAGATCACATAAAAGATTCCTGCTAAGTAGAGACTGAGGTCGGTACTTTTTTTATATTCATCACGTAAAGTTCTTGCTAATATCCCTATTAATGATTCATGGTTTAGCATGACTTCAATTGACTCAGCTTCGTTTAACAAGTAAAGCAAGCTTCGGGCTGAGTGGATTTTGTCTTCTAGTTTATCTGAATATAATAACTCTATATAATTGTCTAAGTGATTTATGTTGGCTGCATGTGAGGCCTCATATTTACTTGACTTAGCTCTAGAAATCTGATCCATTTATAATAACTTAGTTTTAAAGTGTAGGGTTTTTGACTGAGTTTTTGGGGTTTTTTATGTTGAAGGGTTTTGATGATTAGGTTTTTTTTTTTGAGAATTGTTTTATGAGAAATTTTATAATTTGGTTTGGGTTTATGTTAGGAAGTGGATTAGGTTTAGGATTTATGAGGAAAGTATGTTTAGAGTTAGGGTGAATAAGATTGATTAAGATGGGAAGATTTTTATGTTTTTAAAGTGAGGTATGTGTAGAATAGTTAAATATTTTAGATGTTTGTGTTGTATTAGAGTTAAAGTTTAAATTTAAATAGTTTGTGTTTTGATGGATTTTGATAACATAAAAAAAAAATTTAAGTAAGGTAAGATATAATTTCATATCAAAATCCTAAATTTAACATAATGTTATAATTTTATCCTAATTATTCACTAGTCCTATAACTATATTTTATATAAAAACTACTAATCTCAAAAATAATCATTTTAACAACCAACTAACTACAAAACTAGCATAATTGACTATTAAAACCTCGAATTATTTGTTGAAAGAAGAAAAGACAGGGACGCTTTCATTGTCATCATCACTTGAATGATGAGATGAAGACCAAGGGGATAATTCAAGTCCTAAAGACAAAGGTGCTCTACTTGTAACCAAATGCACAGGTCTCTCAGCAACATGTTCAAATCTTCCAGGAGCAACAAGACTACCACTCTGAACCGAACTACAAACAACTTCACTTTCCCTTTTCCCTTCCATAAAAGCAACAGCTTTTATAATAAAATCAGCTTCTGATGGGACAATAAAAGGTTTTTCATAAAATTTCCCAGTCAGATCTGAAGGTAATGACCCATCAATTGTATATCTAACAGATGCTCCTGGACAACATATAATACTAATATGATTGTGATTTTGTAATTTGTTTATGTTTATTGAAGGTTTTGCTGTTCTTTCAAGTTTTTCTATCTCAAATAATTTCGCAGCTCTAATTTCATGTTCTTCAGGAAAAGGGGGTCTAAAAGCTATAGGTGAAGGTTCTGTATTACTCCAATTAATAGGTGCTGAAGTAGTACCACTAATCCTATAACTATATAAAAGTAAATCTTTTAAAGGGATTTTGTCTATATATGAGCTTACTTGTATTTGTAGCTAATTGAGTTTCTTCATCAACTTCCTTGAGTTTTTCTTCGAATTTTTTGTTTAATTCAATCATTTTAGCGCATTTTGTATAGTATTCCATTTCTTTGCTTTGTATTTCTTTTTTTAGATAACTAATTCTGTCTATACGATCAGCAGATTCTTTTACTAATTTATAATTACGTTCTGATATTTTTTGGGATATTGATTGGAGAAGAGGTAATATTGTCAGCTCACTATTTGGGTTTGTTCTTAAAGATTGAAGGTGTTGAAAGATTGATGCTTTTAGAGCTCGGATGTCTTGTTTAAGAGGATTACTCATTTTTATATTAAAAATATTATCTAATAGTTGCATTCAGTAAATTCGGATATAGTTTTAAAATAAGTATATGTAACTTTGCTATATATTTACTTATTGTAATTTTATCAGCCTATTTATTTTATTCAAAACCAAAGAAATGATACCGATTTAGAATTAATAAATGGCGAATGGATACTTAGACAATTTCAACCAGGTAGAAAAGAACTTGTATATTGGTGATATTGTAACATCAATAAACTACAAGACCCTTACTGAGTACAATATTACGCATATTCTTGTCTGTGGTGAAGAATTATCATGTAGATACCCGAATGAATTTACATATATGCATTTACATATAAGAGATACACCAAGTACATCGATTCGTGAACATTTTGAAGAAGTTTTTATGTTCATTTCTAAAGGCATACGTAAAGGTAGCGTTCTAGTCCATTGTGCACAAGCAAGATCACGGTCTGTAAGCATGGTTCTATCATATTTGATGAGAAGTAGACAGATTAAATATAAAAAAGCACTTGAAATACTTAAGAGAAACCATCCTCAGGCCGAACCAAATCATGGATTTCGAACTCAGTTGATTCAATATGAAAAAGAGGTTGCAAAGTCATCAGGATGCATGAGCACAATATTTTAAAAAATCATGTAATTTACTCAAGAAATTATAGTAAAATACTTTTTATTATAAATTATGATAAGAAATTTGTATTCCAACGCACTTTTAGGTTAGTGTGACTATTTTAGAATATGAATTTACATTTTTAAAATTAGTTATTTAGGCTATATTTCAAAAGATCAAAAAGGTCTTATCTTTGAAGATTTTTACTTTTAAGTATTGCTAGAGAATTTAAGGAGACATTTTTTGGAAATACTGTCCGCTTAATTTTTAGTAAAATTTTACTGATATTTTTATAATGTTTGTATAGGAGTTTATAATTCTATGTGTGGATACTATATATTTCTTCAATAACTTCCCAATAAAATTGAATAAGTTTATAAACAGTTAAAAGGTTATTATAATCCTAAAAAATTAGCTAAATTTTAAAGTACTTAAAAACATTTATTAATATATGCTATTTTATCTTAATAATCATATAAGTATTTTTGATCTTTTTGAGTTCTCATAAAGAATTTATTCTATTTTTATGTCAATATGACCTGTTTTTAAATAAGTTTTGAAGAGATCCGCAATTATTGTATTATTATTTGTATAAAATTCCTGAATATGGACTATCAAATATTTACATGCTTTATAGTAATTTTCTTATATACTATTAGATTATAAGATATTAAAAACTTCAATTTGATTATATATTAAAAAAATAGAAATTGCTCGGATTGATCTTGCCAAAAATTTGCCTAATAAAACTAATTATGAAAATCTTTTACCATATAGCATTAAAAGAAAGCCATAAATTTTCCTATTCTAAAAAATCAGTATGTCATTATTAACCTTGTCAAAATTTTCTTCCTTTAAGAAATCATTTACAATGCATCCCTTGAGCTAATTATCATATGTTCCATCTTCATGCTTTCAATAACAGCAACCACCGAATTTCCTTAACCTCATCTCCAAACTTATACAAAACCTTAGTAATTCCCCTGAAATCGGAGCTTTAATATTTAAGATTGTATTTTTTTTTCTTTATCTTCCATCTTATACTTTTCTTTCATAGCTACAACATATACAACTCTATCATTATTCACAAATCACAAATTCCCTTCATATTCTACAACCCTAACATTATCAATCTAATTTGATGATTTTATCTGATAAATATAATTACTTATAACATATTTTTCTAATATAGCTGATCATCACTAAAAACTTTTTTTATAGAAAATTGTGTGTTTTTATATAGGACATAGTTTTAGCTTTTAAAGACTTATGCTTGGCTGATTCTAGTTAACTTATAAATTCTTTAGAGTTTTGGGCGAGTTTCATACCTTTCCCAGCCCTTTTAATAACATCTTTGATAACTTATTGGATAGGCAATTTTTTCAGCTTCTGACTTAAGGAGTTCAACATCTTGGGGTTATCTTGATAGCCAGGAACTACTGTACCACGAACTTTTATCATTTTTTTTTAATTCGCTTTTAGAGCCCATGCTTTTTATAGCGTTAGCTAGAAGCCCTATAAAAATTATTCTGTTTTGTTCGTAGATATAAGCGAAGTTAGATTTTCTAATAAAAAAAATCATAACCAAATATTTATTATATATAACATCCAAACTACAATAATCTTTCTCTTTTTTCCCTAAAACTTCTCCGCATTTTCCGCAAATTTATCACATCAATTTCACCAATTCCTAAAATCCAGTATCATAACACATATAAATTATTATAAATTAATATTCATAATCTAATCATCCTCATTATCAATCGACATAAAGAATTCCATTTTCAATATTTCACTTGGTGTAGGTCTAATTTTAGGGTCTCTTTGCACACATGAAAATATAGTATTTTTCAAACTAATCTCACAATTAGGTATATCAGGATATGATCCTTCTCTAGCAATTAATTGAAGTACCTCTTTAGCATCATGTGAATAATTAGACCAAGGTGGATGACCTGTGACCATTTCAATAAGAACACAACCAAATGACCATATATCTGCTGAATAATTATGGCCTTTTCTATTAACTACTTCAGGGGCCATCCAATATGGTGAACCTTTAAGTGATTTTGTCATATGTTCTTCTAAATCATCAAACTTTCTTGATGACCCAAAATCAGTTAGTTTTAAAACTCCTGATGGAGAAATAAGTACATTAGCTGATTTTAAGTCACGGTGGATTATGCTGTTATCATGAAGGTATTGGAGACCTAAAACAAGCTGTCGAGCATATTTTCTAATTATAGGAACTTCCAAGCATTTGAATTTCTGTAAAATACGCTTCAAAGATCCTCCAGGTACATATTCTAATAAAATATCAATTCCACTCATATCTTCAGAAAGATCAGTTTGATAATATTGAACTATATTCTCATGAGCTAGGTTTCTTAGTAGGCTAACTTCTTTTTTCATATTCAAAAAATCCTTTTCAATCTTTCGTGGGTCATCAGAAAGCTATATATTTCATACTGCAAAATGTTTTACAGCTAGCAATTCTCCATTGCTTAAATTAATACATTGATATACTTTTGCATAAGCACCTTCACCTATAAGTTCTCCACGTCTCCATTTAGTTAGTTTACCACTTCTTGGGGTGCTAAGCTCTACGAAACTACTTTCAGAATTGTCGGTACTGAATAACTGAATCTTTTTTTTCCGTATATGTTCGATATCTTTGTTTATAATCTCTTTACGTTTTATTGGTTCAATCTTAATTTCAGCTACTTGAACCTCTACTGCTTTTCTATTTGAGCAAGCACCTCCCATTTATAAAAGGTAAAATACAAATATCTTGGAAGAAAATTTAATGGAATGCATAGGGTGAAATTAGAGTCCTAGAGAAATATTTGGAAAAATTGAATTTTGGATTAAGAGAAAATAATATTTTTATATTTAGCCAAACTCAAAAAATCCTACTATCTGCAAATTCATAATATTTTTATATCATATATTTTATAACCATCACTAAACTATCAAAAAAAAAGCATAATATATATTTCTTCATACTTAATTCTACTAATATATAAAACTATAAATAAAATATACAGTTTTCCTCATAAACCCATTCAGCGTAACCCCAAACCAAAATAAAAGATTTGACTATCTTACTATGCATTCAATTATACTTATTTCTAAAATTATCCTATCTGAAATTTATCTTTACTTTAAACTTATAATCCTCATCATATTAAAATCAAACTTATGTTATATATTTAGAAGGGATATAAATGGCAGAGGATAATTCTAAAGTGCTTACTAAAGAGGAATACAAGACAAAGACTGTTGAGCATTCTCTTAAAACAAATACCAAGACATGTAGATGGTATCATCAAGGAACAGCTTTTAGTCTAAGAAGAATTGCAAGATTCACAGGCTATTCATTGGTTTCTTCTTTCCCTGCTATCATGTACGAAAATCAGTTTAGTACAGCTTATCTTCCTTTTGCAAGAAGATATCACCATATGGGCTTAATAGCTGGAGGCTTATTTCTCTTTTTTTACATTAAGAGTGCTGGAAATTCCTAAGTCTAAGTAGCTAAGATTTAGTTGCCCTAATGAGGTTTTTAAATACATGAAAATCATACACTTTATAAAAATTCTAGTTATGTAGTTAAAATCGATACATTTGATGGTAAATAAAGAAAATAAAAGAAAAGGTATGAGGGAATAAAAGGTATTCTAGAAATCTTCTATGTTTATGTTTTATTAGATTTGTGGGAGAAGAAGGATTTTTTTTGACTGTATGATTAGAGGTAATTTTGTAATGTGTGATAATTTATATGGAATCGGGTGTTAGGGTGTTATGTGTATGAGGGAAATTGGATCTGATGTAGTGTAATTATTGTTATATCTTTTGGATGTAGGGATAGAATATTTAGATATAAAGCTGATGATATTAATATAGTGTGTGTGAGTTTTTTTTATTAAACTGAATTGCATGCGAGTTAAAAATATTTCTATGATGCACTTGAGATTTTTTTTAAGATAAAAATTAGCCTAGTTTTGCTTTGTATGTGCTATTTGAATACAAATTTATAGTTATTATTCAATCTAGTACTAGATAATAAATCACTTTTTATTGCTTTGTATAAAAATTATAAATTTTATGCCCTAAATCATATATATCAGAATTGAAATCTAACAAAAATAGTACTAAAAATTATATTATAAAATTTAGTTGTAGTGCGATTATAGTATTTTTGATATCATAAAAAAGTAATTATAGTATAAGCTCGCCCCGGAAAATTTTTTTGGTAAGACTGGTAATTTTCAAGTTTATTATTTTAATCTATTATATTTCCAGTTACTCGCTATCATAAAAAGAAGAAAAAGCGAACCCTGTTTTATCTAGTTCATAATAAATTAAATTTCAAATTATTCTTACCATACAACAATAAGCTATTTATTGTATAATATACATATAATATCCTTANATTTCAAATTATTCTTACCATACAACAATAAGCTATTTATTGTATAATATACATATAATATCCTAATGATTTTGTATATTNAAATTTCAAATTATTCTTACCATACAACAATAAGCTATTTATTGTATAATATACATATAATATCCTTATAAAAAAGCCTTACTCTTCATTTTCTATTATTCTCTATATATCTGAATAGCCAAAAAAATAATTATCTCAACAAAAGAACCATTATAATTATGAGGTTAGAAATTAAAGGGTCACAGTCTATGAGAAACCTTCTTTCAAACATTAAACTAGCTCTAGGAGTAGTCAGTAATTACCTAGAATTAAACAAATTCAAGGCTCTTGCTAGTGAAATGTGGAGATTAAGTTTTATCCAAGAATTACCTGAAGAGCCAATCATAAATATTAATTATCAATTGGCTGATATCATAAACGAACTCTCTAATAATAACTACATACCCTCAAACCCACCATCTTCAAAAGAATTAGAAATGAGAGAAAGGATAAAATCAATGGAAGATGATTTTTTAAAACTATACCTTTTACCTATTTCTAATATCAGTATTTACATTAATGAAATAATTGAATCAAAATCCAAGTTGATTAACCGAAGACTTTTTGAATGTTTCAAACTTGCTATTGAAAAATCTCTTTCAGCATTGAATGCCCAATTGACATGGAGAGAAATTTTTGAATATTTCCAAAACATTTTAGATAAATACGGTTTTCATAGAACATTTTACATCCAATATATTATTTTCAATAGTTTTTGCTTTGAAAACTTAAATTTTAAAATATTTCTCGCTACCATCTGCCAAAAAAATCCTATATTTGAAAGAGTTTATGGAAAATATATCAGTCAAGATGATGTAAAAAGGGATATTAATGGTGAATATGATTATGAAGAGAAGAAATCTATAGAAAACATCACAATAAAAAAAGCTTTGAAAATTTTGATGAAGTATTTAGAAAACAATGAACAATTTGGCCCTATTAGTGAATTGTATGCAAACATTTTTGATTCATTTTCGAATTGCCAAATGAGTATAAAACCTATGTGCGAGAATATAATTTATCGTATTTTATATTCAATAAATCTTTTTATAGCTGAAAATCAAAAGAATTCAGTTTATTACTCATTTGAAACCTTATGCGATAAAAGGTTATTAGATTTACCAATTAATAGATTAAAACTCTATCTTCAAATATCCAAAAGAAGAATCATGCCAGATTCTGTTTTTATTACTCCAAATGAAAGACATGAAATTACAGGTTTCGGATACCCGGGTTCTGCTCGTTTTTGGCATGATCGAACTGTTATAATTGGAAAACTTTCACATAAAGACTGCTTTTTTAGTGATATTTTTATAGACCCAGAGTATCAAAGATTTGCTAAATTACATGCTATGATAATTTGTGCAGATGATGGATATTATATTGCTGATACTTCAAATGTGGGGAATATTGGAAGAAAACTTCAGGGTAATGAGCAAGTTGAGATTAAAGAAAATGATATTATTATGCTTGGACCTGACTTGTTACTTAAAGTGGAAAGTATTAAATTTATTAATGGGGATGTTATATGTGTAATGCAATTAAAGGTCGTAAGTGCTAAATATTTATTTGGAAGTATAATTTATGTTAATTTCTCAAGACAGAATGTACCTGTTAATATTGGAAGAGAACCTGATGATGTAAAGTGCATGATAAATGAACCATTTCAAATAATTGAAGGTAAACAAGTCAAGCTTATAAGTAGAAAACATGCTGAGTTTCGGTTTATAGATGGGAAGATTTTTGTCAAAGATTCTGGGAATACTTCAGGAACATACATTGCCTTAAAAACCTTCCAAGAGTTCATAACTGGCATTCCTTCAAAGCTTTTCCCAATATCTCACAACTCAAGTTATTTCTCAAACGGAGTTTCTTTCGCATTCTCCTTAGAAAATTAATATTTTTTATGATAATTATGGCTTGATGAATTTTTATTACATTTAAATAAATTAAAGCTTTTTTAACCCATATAATATTATTAAGCTAGAAGAAATCATATTACTATCCTATTGTTTGTTCTAATAAACCATTTTTCATATATATTCCTTTTTCTGTATAGCAATTTGTTTCAACATTATATTCGATGATTTTTTCCTTCCCAAAGAAGTAAATTTTATCGTTAAAACATATAGGCATCATATTGAAATTCCATAAATTCTGAGATATTATCATTTTTGATTGAAGAATTTCAATTTCTAGCGATTCATTAAATCTACCTATTTTATCATTGTTAAAGAAATAAACCCAGTTTTTATAAGATACCATTCCACAACTTAGCCCTGCTATTAATTCTATATTTTTAACTTCAGACTTTAGAGGATAACTTTTCAAATCAAAAATTTCAATAGTTTTTACAACATTTTCTGAAGTCACATAAAGCTTATCATTATGAATAAACGCACAAGTATTGTATCTTTGTACTTTTAGCTCAAATTTATAATCGATTATTGAATCAGTTGTTGTATCAAAAATTGAAACTGTATTTTGTGCGATCCTTTTTAATTTTTGAGTTTTTCGACCTCCTATAAAATATATGTAGTTATTGTATAGCACACATGAATACCCAGTTAAAGTGTTATTAAATATATCAAATTTTTTCACTTCTCCAGTTTCCAAATCAATTTTGATAATATCGACAACTTTTACTGACCTTTCATACAATCCAATTAAATACACACTGTTGCCAGTATGAATAATCCAACAACATGTGAAAACATTTTTACTGATCTCGATCTCTTTTTCACATATAAAAGTTTCCATATCAACCTTAACCAATTTTGTTTGATCTATAAAATCAAATAGAGTATAAAAAAAGTATTGAGGATTAATAGATTGGGCAGTGGCAGATAATTTTGATTTATTAGAAATAATACTTTGAATTTTTTCTTCTTCATAGTTGAGGTTGAATTTGATTAAGTTTGGATTATTCGTAATGATTTTATCAATTTCAGGATTTTTTTCTAAGAAATCGATATATACTTTTTTATGGGCATTCACTGAGGCTATAAGTTCATCTATATATGAAATGAAAGATACAGTCTCAGAAATGCTTGGATTAAAGGAGCTTCTAACATCAAAAAAAGAATCATTTGATAGTAATGAAGAATTGGTATCAATGATTTGGCTTGTTATATCTAAATCTAGATTGGCAATACAACATGTGGGTCTTTGATGATAAGCCACACAATTTTCGCATATGTAACTCTGAGAACACGTACAATAGTAAGAAGAGATTTCTATTTGACAGGAATAACAAGTTGGTTTATCCATTTATAATATTATATTAAAACAAATTTTTATTATATATGATATAAGGTAATTATATGTATATCGTTAATTTTTATATGAAGATTTATATACTAAAACAGATATAAGATATTATAATTTACATATAAGTAATAGAATCTAGCTTATAAAATAACTAATTATTGATTTATGTAATTTAATTATTTGTATAAGAGAGATAAATATCATTTTGGGAAATAAGTAGTGAAAATATACAGATTTAGAATGTTTTATATTGAAGTATATTGAAAAGCTCTTCTATAATAAACAGGAGTATTATGATAATATTTCTGTGCATACCCTTTAAAAAAAATTCTTGTAATCCTATTTTGTGTTCCTATTCTAACTATAAGATAGCATCTCTCAAAAAGATTGATATTACAGGGTCTACAATGATAGTTGGAATATTTGCTTTGCATTCATTACAATTAAAATCTCAAAGCTATATTGTAAATTGTAAAATATAATCTGATTACTAGAATAAGTAAATTAACAAGGGCTGGACAATAGTCAAGCGATAATTCCTAACTAATACTAATACTAGAATAAGTAAGCTGATGACTATAAAGGTAGATTTTTGGTAATTTTTTTATGCATATTATTACTATCAAAACAAGTTGTATAAAGATCATAGTGACTATTCACACAAGTATGCCCTGGTATAGAAAAGTTATAATAGCAGTTATAACATGTTTATTTATTCTTATTTATAAGTTTCTTGTAATAGAGTAAATTATAGTTAGAGATTTTTAGGATTTCTAATGCTTTAGATATAAGATTTTAGTGATTTTTACAAAAAGAAATGGATTGAGTGCTATATATGTTTTTTATGTTATTTTTTGTGTAAAATACTATAAAAGCAAGCAAGAAAGTTGGAAATTAAAGAAAATGAGAAAATTTCTAGTTTAAGGATAAATAATTGTATTTTAAAATCATGTACTTCATAGTAATTATATACAAATGCAGTATATACAATTTTATATAATAATTTCTTTATAATTTAAATAAGCAATAATCACAGTATAATTTTCATCCATGCATTTAAATATAAAAATCCCTATACTTATTATTCTCAAAACAAAAAACCATTAACATAACCCAACTATTAATTTTGAAATCTACATCTTATCTGCTTTCCTATAATACCCAAAAAATCCAAAAACCTATACACTTAAAAATAAACTTCCATTTATAAAATATTCAAAACATATTCAAAAAGTTTACTATTTAATCCTGCCATGGAGATCTTTGAATATCACTTGCAATGAATTTTTTATTGCAGTTGATAAAATCTGAATCTTCCATATACCCAGGGCATTTATAAGTTGCAGTTTTAGCATCCCATTTAGGTCTTCCACCTCCACATGATGGACATTTCGGTATAGCTCCAAGTATTTTCCCATCAGCAATTCTTTCAACAAGCTCACTTTTCGTCCCTGTCACTTTTTGCCCATTATTCCTACAAATCTCTTTGAGATCGTTGTTAGTTTTCTCATCGAGTTTCTCTTTAAGCTCAACAAATTTCTTGTATTGATCTGGAGTATAACCCAAATATGAAGTTCCAGCTGGCTTTTTAGGCTTATTTTGAGGCTTTTTTTCAGGAACTTTGACCTTATCAGCTTTAGCTGGCTTAACTTTTACTGGTACTGCTTTTGGGGTATCCTTTTTGGCTTTAGCCTTTGGGGCATCTTTTGCCTTTTTAACGTTTTCCTTATTAGCCACTTTTTCTTTAGTCTTTTTTATGGCTTTCGCTGTTTTTTTCTCTGATGGTTTTTTGTGAGCTGGGGCTTTGGCAGCCTTCGGCACAGGCTTGGAATTTTTTAATCCACTTTTTCGTGTAGATACCATTTTTATGGATATTATCTTCACANCTTTTTTATATCCTAACATAAAGCATTTTCCAATTCCTGACTCTTATATTTTTATCCTAACAATAATCCNGGATATTATCTTCACATAGAATAAAATTAGTTAGTTAGGTTTAACTGATGATTTTCTTAGGATAAGTTGGTCATAGTAAGATAATTCCATATATCTCTAGTTTCCCTTATATCCTAACATAAAGCATTTTCCAATTCCTGACTCTTATATTTTTATCCTAACAATAATCCTCTAATTCAAAGCACTTCATCAAAAACTATATATCTTACCCGGTCTTATCAAAATTTATATAACTAACTAACTTAACCTACTGCATTTTCCCAGGTAACACACTTTCTGATATAGTGCTGACCTTGTAAAAAGCGCTTTTCTCACTAAACAAATGCGTCAAATAAAAAAACACAATCACTTGTACAGTATTCACTCCAACAACCACAAAAGCATTCCTCCTATACGGTTCCAAAAACCACGAAGCAATTATCACAATAGGTAGGGCAACAAAATACATTGAAGAAACAAACACAAACCTATTCAAAAAGTTCTCAAGTTGACAACTCGCTTTCACATATAAGTCTTTAGAATTAAAAATAAACCAAATCCACATAAGTATTCTAATAACAATCAAAATATATCCAGGAACACATTCAAAATCACTGTTTTTATTAGAAGCATCCTGAGTTATTCTACCTAATCCAATAATCATGATATTCAAAACCACAACAAGAAAACATATAGGCAAAAGAAGCTCAAAATCAGGAAAGTCTTTATATTTTATAGTCCATCCTGTTGATATGATGATAAGTAAAATTGTTATGGATATTGAAGATAAACTGTCAAAGATTTGATAAAATACATCTAAAGCACCTAAACCTTTACCATTAGAAGAATATATCCATAAATGTACAACTTCACATAGGATTGCTATGAATTCACAAGCAATAGCGATGTTTAGAATAAGTAAATGTATTTCTAGATTGTCTGTTTTTTTGAAGTTACTTATGAGTTTTTTGAGGTTTCTATAAAGAAATATTAAAAATATCACGAGAACTGCTATGAAAATATTGTTTAGACCTTGTTCTTCAATTGAAAACTGTGAACCATCTGGCTGAGTAAATTGGATTTCTACTTTAACCTTTTGTCTTTGTGAAATACTGCATGAAGATAAAGCGAAATACCAGAAATGATAGGAATCTTTAGTAACCATTGTCCCATCTACAGATTTTGACCATTCTCCATTCAATGGGATTGATATTTCTCTATATCTTTGTGTAGCTTTTTCTTGGGCTTCACAAGAACTCTGACTTAAAGCATCTTGCCATTTCGTATCAATATACACTGACCCTTTAAAGATTCCGAATTCTTCACTGCTTTGATTGACCGGCTTTGCAAATTTCGCTTTCATCTGCCAAGTTGAAATTCCTTTGTCTGGGGCAAATTTACTTACATACTTCCAAGGATTATCAGAGGACAACGATACAGTAGTTGTTGTTATTTTACACTGAGCTAATTGCACAAGGTATATAAAAACAATCATTAAAAAAGATCTTATAAAAGCTATTTAACTAAATACTAACTAAATACTAACTAAACTTTCCATTTCTTTAAGCCCCAGTATGTATCACAGTTTACATAATCATATGAAATACTTGGGTTGCTGCCTTCTTTATAGTGTTTAGAAGTTATTCTTTTTTGTTTTTCTAAACAAGCATTTCCTCCTAAGCATTTAACTCTATGAGCATGATTTAGTTTATCTGAACAGACTTGGTCACATTTTTTGCCACCATGTTTAGAGTTATGGTTTTCTGATATATGAGCCCCATCATGTTCAAATTCAAGTGAACAATACGCTCCACATATTGGACAACATTCTAAACATAAATGAACTTCCTCTTCACATTTATGAATATCATCTTTATGGCTTGTTAGACCTTGATCGATTGATATCTTACAATATTTTTTTATTTGAGTACCACATCTTCCAGGATGAGAACACATAAATTTACAGTCTAAAGGTATTAGCGAAATTTTACTCGGTTCTTGACTTGGGGCTGTGGGGTCAAATTTGATTTCTTGTAGTTGTTTTTCTAGGAGGGCTTTAAAGATATTTAGTTGACCATTTGGAATGTTTTTTCTGGACTTGAATATTACCCAGTTTGATCTGAAAGCTTTAAGTAAATTGATTTTTTCATTGCTTAGGGTGTGGACAAAAAATCTTATTGAATCTTGATAGTGGTGATAAAAAACTACATTAGAACTATCATGAATAACAGCAAAATCAGAGTTAAGATTATTGAACCTTTCTACTATTTTCATTTCTGGATTCAAAAACAAAGTCTCATTATTCATAAAACCGACCACAAGTTTCAAATCCATCAAATAAATGATTTTCATATAGTTATTCACAATTTCTGGATTTCTTCCATTACCCTTAAATACTTTTAATTGATTACTTTTAGAAACATAAAACAATGTTTCATTCTCCTCTACATAAGCTCCTGATATAATCACATCATCTCTGATTTCAATAATATCATTGTCAGGGATTAACATTTTTTCCCAGATTTGAAAAATCCACTTTTTCTTATTCACATTATCAAAAGCAATAATTTTTTGATCAGAAGACCCTAAACATATACAAACATCATTTGTATTTCTAAAAACATAAAGTAAAATCATTTTATCATCTGAATCTATAAAAATGTTTTGCTCTAGTATCGAATATAATAAAACAGAAAAGCTTTGCTGACCACGGAAATTCCCAGATACAGCAATTGAGATTAAAAGGTTTTCACCACATCTAAGGATTTGAAGGATTTTAGTTTCACCTTGAATAAAATTACTTGATAAAATTTTAGCGTATTTTGGGGTAAAATTTTCAGTGAGTTTATGGGTAAGTAAAGGAATATTGCTGATTTCTAAAAGGGTTCCATTATAATCGCAGCTTTTGAATAGACTTATGAAAAATTGAGAAAAATGTGTTTTTTTATACTCTTTTATTATATATTCCTTTTTTTCTTGAATGCTTAGGTAGACTAGATGTAGTTCTTGAGCTACATCAATTGGGGTTTCGTAATGGCTACTGAAATAATCTTTAAAGGACTTAACAAGATTTGCTTCATTTAGTTCATCTATAGTCATTAAATGTTCTATAAAATGATTAAGACGTTCTTCAAATGTTGTTTTTATAAGAAGACCAGAAACTTCTTTCATGGCATATTGCGTTTTTAATTTACGAACTTTATTTACAAGTTCTTCTGAAATAACACCTTGAATCTCATTCAGCATATTATTGAACATCCCTTTGAAGTCAGAGATTATAACACTTGGGTTTACTTGCAAATTATGAACAATTCTTGTTAATGATTCAATAAGATCAAGGCAGTGTTGCTCTATTCTTTGATCATCCTTTTGATTAAACTTTATTATAATTTCAGAAAATTCGTTGATTAATTTTTTTGCTGCAACATCAAAAGGAATTTCGTATTTTTGTCCTTTCGAGATCCTAAGAAGATAAATTTTCTTGTCGGTTGATAACAGAGTCATCGATGCCGGATTAAATTGTTCATTAAAATTTAATATGATCTCTCCACTCAACTCCATTTATTATATATTCAACTTCAAATATGCATAAAACATAGATCAATTTTATTCAACCTTATCTCTCTTAAATCTCCTAATAAAATAAATATCACATTAAACTTTTAATCAAAAATACCATCAACAAGCCTATCAAATTAAAAAAATCTAGTTTTTTCTTAATCTTAATGAAAATCTTTACTTCCATCATCTTATCAATTTTCTAATGAAATAATCACACCCATATCAGAAAAAAAAATCTCAAACAATTTTAAAACTAATTCTTCTATAACTAGTTAACTTACTTGAAACGAGTTTGGAACTGAGGCATCATTGAAGGGTCAATCATTCCAGTCATCATCGGATTCATCCCAGTCATCATCATTGGGTTCATTCCAGTCATCATCATAGGATTCATTCCAGTCATAGGCATACTTGGCATAAGTGCAGGCATATTATTATTAAGCCCAGGCATGACCATAGACATAGCATCTAAAGCTTCAAGTGGTGCCCTGCTTTGTTGTTCAGCTTTTTCCTCTTCTTTTTTCTCTTTAATAGTAGCTTTTTTCTCTAATTGCCCAAGACGTGAAGACATATCTTTCATGCTTTGAATAAAGAATGGCATAGCAAAATCAAAATACCCAGCTCTCCAGGATAACTCCATTACAATATCAGGTGATAACAAACTATAGCAAATATAACTACAAGCACAAAATGCTTCTTTATCTTTAATCTGAATAAAATACCTAATAAGCTCCTCAACAAGCTCAGGGTTTTTGCTCTGATTAGCAGTTTCCATAGCATCTTGATAATATTGATCAGCTTTTGATAACTCAATAGATTGAGCATATTTTTGATTGATTCTATACAAATAAGTTGAAATCCTTCTCATCTCTAATAAATTATGACGTTCAAGGGTTTTTGCTAAGGAAAGTTGATCAAAACTATCAAAACTTGTTACACTAACTCTTAATGTATCATAGTCTTCAAGTTCAATAAGCAGTTCGTTTACAGCTTCATTAACTTGAGCAACGTTATACATTTGAACAGTTTGAAGCCAAGGTAAAGCTAAAGCTAAATGTCCAGCTCTTCTAAGTACTTGTACAGCTTTAGCATGGTCTATTTTAGCTGAAATACTCTTAAGTAAATCATTAAGAAGCATTGGTTGCTCTTCTAGATAAAAAATTATCGCTTTAAAGAAAAAGTCTTGATTTGTCGCTTTTTGAATAACATCAGTGAAAATTGTGTGGTTCCAAGCCTTATATGAATGCTCGATCATTGTAACAAGGGCGTTATCGAATTCATCGTATTTCATATAAAGGAAAACCGCTTCGGCCCATCTTCTAAACCTTTCGCATGACCTGATAAGTTTGGGGATATTGATTTTTTGATAGTAGTTTTTGCAATGCTCCATAAGCCTTTTAGGTCTATATTTCGCATATAAAGCTCCGAGTTCAGTGAAAATCCCTTGATGGGCTCTTTCACTTGGTAGCCCATTTTCAAGTAATATTATCAATTCATCTGGATACCCCCAATGCTCATAATGTCTTATAATATCTTCAAGATGATCAGGATGTGTTATTATATTTAATCCAGCTATAACTGCAAGTTTGAATTCTTTGTTTTCTACACAAGCAAAAGTTACTTCTTTCCATACACGTGGGCTATTAGCTTGTTTAGCAGCTTCCATTGCTTCCATGAATTTCTTGAGTTTAACTAAACAACTTGCAAGTCTTGCCCAGTTATTCACGCTTTGGAAAAGAATCCTTGCGGCCTCATACATTTTTTCTTCAAAACACCTTTCACCAACTTTGCCTATATCAGCTTGATTACTGGTTGCTATAAATTCTTCAAGTTCTGCGAGCATTTCACATTTAGCTAAAGCAAATACAAGCTCTGAATCAATCTGTGGGTCTTTTTGATGTAATTGTTGGACTCTTGCTAGATTTAAAAACTTAATGAGCTTCAAAAAACATTGGGCAACCTCAGCGGCTATTATAACTTCTTTATAATAACTTGGGTCTTTAGCTTTTATAAAAGCTTCAATTGCCTCTTCAGCTTTATTATGGTCGAGTAAGGCTCGACCCAAACGTGACCAGACCTCAGGACTACCAACACGTTCAGCAAATTCAGCAGCTCGATCAATATTGGCTAAATGGGTTAATAAAACATCAATAGCTTCTTCAAACATTCCAGCTTTACGATATATAAGAAAAGCTTCTTCACCTAGACCATGTTGAGATAAAGCATATTGGGCAATTTCAGGAGCATCATAATTATCAAGACGATTAATATAATCCACAACTCTAGATGGATCAGCTTTTATTGCAGTGACAATAAGCATATTTTGAAGGTTTTTGTTTTTTGAAAAATCTGACTTGTGAAGGACGATTTTTTCTAATAGCTCAATGAGTTCTTTTTGAAGATCAGCTTTTAAGAATGCTTTAACTGTTAATGATACTTCTTCAACTTCACGAGATTCTGGTAAAGCAAATGCAACGACTTGGTCTATTACTGAACGTCTAAATTCATTTTCATCAGATAATACCTTTGCCCATAATTCTGCACTTTTTCTTTCGACTAGGTATCTAGCTTGAATTCTAAACATCCCATTGCGATTTGTTAGGATTATAAGTTCATCATCACATTCACCCCATGCTCGGGTATATGCTTTGACTGCTAGTTCTGGGTTACGCTCTTCACAATATTTCCCAACTATTTTTGCGTCGTAATGCTCGTTGCGGATTAAAAAGTCTTCTGGGTCTCGGTTTGTATCAATGTAAATCTTGGCCAGAGCTGTGTGGACTGGTGAATCTACTACACCTTCACGTTCCCGGTCTTCAAGCCAGGATTGGATAACACGCAAACGGTTCCGTTTTTCCATTTCTTCGATTAAATTTTCTGCTGGACAGGCTGCTCGGATTGTGTTGAGAATTTGCTTAACGTAAGTTTCATCACTATCCAATTCTAGCAAAGTGCCAAGCACCGCTGGAGCAGCTTTCGGGTTTAATTTCACAAGGTAGACTTCAATATACCTATTCAAATTATTCTTGAAAAGATACCTCGTCAGCTCTTCAGTGAATCCATGCATATCACACAAATAAATCAAAGGTCTTGGATCAGGTAGCCTAATATCTTTTAAAAAGTCTTTAACCTTAACTGGATCATAAAACTTAGTTTCACGAATAACCCTTTCAACTTCCCCACTCTGATTAAGCTTAGCAGCAGCTTCAATATACTTGAAATAAACATCAGGTTCTTCAGTAAATGTCAAGACCGACCCTAAAAAGTAAAATAGTCCATCATAGCTTCCGAACTTCTCAAACATTTCAATCAATGCAGGAATTGTGATTTCTGAATAGAACTTTATAGCCGCTTGAACTACAACTTGTAAATTCGCAGCCCTATTAGCTTTCATCATATCATACAAACACTGTAAAGCATTATTTGGGGTCATATGTCCAAAGAAACTTACTAAAAAGTCTGAACTAAATCCTCTTCCTCTAACCAAAACCCTTCTAATATCATTAATATCCCTATAATTCTCAATTGCTCTTTGGAACATCTCAGCTTGTTCGCATAATTGGGCAATTCTGATTTTATCATAATGAGAAAACATATCAGTCTGGAAAATAGTCTCAGCTACTTGTGGTGCTTGGACAATATTAAGTTCTAAAAGTTTGGTCTGTAAATGTCCTTGTTCAGATAAATTATCTTTGAGTACTTCTAATAAATAAGCAGTTGCAGCTTGTAAATTGTTTTGACTTAAAAATATATCAGTTACAGCATTTATATCAACACTTTTACCTGCTTGTTTTGCTAAAGTTAATGCTGAGTCGATATTTGTCACAGCTAATTGACGAATAATACTCATATAATCTGGACTGATTCCTGTCTGATTGCAATATTGTTCAACTTTATTGTATTGACCTGTTTCCATAAGCCCAATGAGGACTTTTTGTGGGTTATTGATTTTCATATTGACTTGAAGTGCTAGATGAGGGTCAAATTCTCTTACTAAATCACCAAGTTCTTCACTGCATTCAACTTTATCTTCACGGACCCAGGCTTCAAGAATTTGTTTTCGGCCTTGTTGTAATAAAGGACGGGCTATTTCTAAGACTTCGTATCTGTTGAGTTTACCAATTTCTAACATTGAACTAAAGTAAGCAAGCATAGGATGTGGCTGGCCTGGGACTTGAGGTAAAGATCGTAAACGAATTATAGTTTCTTGATTACGAAGAAGTGAACCTGGAGCACCTGCTGCTATTTTGGCTGCACCTTTTATATCACCACCAGCTAAACAACGGTTAAAAGATTGGACGAACAAGTCATTTGCCCCAGGAAGGTTAAAGCGTTGAGCTAATGAAAATCCTACTGTCATGCTATCAGGAATGTGTCTACAATTGTTCATGATAAACGAAACAATATTACCTTCTTCAATACTGATACCAAGGACTTGTCCTCTTCTATTAACTCCAAATACTGAATCCATATTGGCACTTCTTGTAGTGACAAATATCGGCTCTTCTGATAATCTGGTCCTATAAATCAAATTAGCTGATACAGTCTCAAACATATACAAATATCCAAGTTTTGTAATAGCAGCGATTATCCCGTATTTAGACAATAAATGCATTGCAACTGGGAAATCATTCTGAGCCTCGACTGGATAAACAACTTCAACTGTTGCTTTAAATTTCTGCCCTGAAGCTGGTTTATTGATTTCCATAACGTGTATTCTTGAAACAGATTCTGTAGTTTTTTTCTCAATAAACGCAAAACAAGTTGTCGGTGGTTGTCCATCTCTTAAAGGTATTTCGCCAAAACACCCAGCATGGCCTTCAAGTATCTGTTGTTGTTGTCCTCCAGTAAAAAATAACTGCATATGTCCATTAATAGTTTTACCTCCATCAGGAGTGGATATACCAGTAAGTAAACACCAAGTTTCTGAACTATCTGTAGCATAGTTTATTATCTGTGTAGCTCCTTCTAATGGTCCAGCACGGTCAAATGCTCTTACTGGAGCATCTCCTCCTTCCATGTTCCAATGGAATACTGTTCTAGAAGTGATTATAGCGAGTTTTTTCACAGAAAGCCACCTCCAATACACGATCGGTTCAGGGAAATCATGGACTTTCATCTTAGCTTTAGTGTCTAGGTTGTAAACTTGAACAAAATGCCCACCTGAAGTATCATTTTTCGCTTTAAGGGCGATTATGTTGTATTGAGGGTTCATTATTGCAGCTTCAGCTTTCATTGGCCGGCGGATAACATTGTTGTTGTTTTGGAGCTCGACCACCACAACTTGAGCTGAACCTTCAGCTTCTTCACGGATGCAGATGTATTTCTCAGATTCGAGGGTTAAAAAACCGAAACGGAATGATGCAGCGTTCAGGCCTAAGGATGGAAGATCAGCTACTGCGAAGAGTCGTACAGGCAACTGGGACTGCGCCATTTAATATATATATTAGCCATTAAATGACCTGGCGATTTGGAATCAGGAATCAACTCACTAAGTAAATTACAATATCAAGAATTTCGATAAAATTAATCAACCCACTAAGTAAATTATAATATCAAAAATTTCGATAAAATTAATCAATTTCTAGTTCAGTATAAGTTCGTATGCATACTTATGAATACTATTTTAACATAAAAGTATGTAAACACTCTATATATTTACATTATAATTCACATTTTACATACTAAATTATATATATACTTTTGTCTTTGACACTGAAAAATACATTTTAGATAGAATCAAAAAATTTATTGCATAAATCACATGTTTTGATATAAATTTTCATTGAAACTTTGTCAAATATTTCAGACACTATAAATTTGAATAATACCATCATTGAAAAATACAGTATAAGCAAGATTTATGTAGTAAATAGTAAATCCTGTATATAAATAACTAGAATATTAGTATTATTTATGAATTATCGCTTGACTATTTGCCCAGCCTTTGTTAATAAATTATTATATACTTTTTTTTGATGAATGCAAAGCAGAATTTAATTTTCTTATCAAAATCTGGAAAGTCAATAATTACATTGAAAAATTAAAAATAATTATAGCATAATCAATATAAAGGCAATACTTAATTAATAAAATATTGGGTTAAAACCAACAGTTAATAATTTTATATGGAGTAAACATAAAGTATTTGGCATTAGTTTAAATTTAAGAGTGTGTTTAAATTGTATTTTCCTTTTGCTACCTTACTTAAATCTAATTACTTAAAATAAAAACTATAAGCAATAGGATTTATAACAAAAGATAAACATTGATATTAAATTCTTTCTTTTGACAGTCTATATTATATGATTTTATTTGAAATAATAACTGGTATTTTTTAAGGATATAGCAAATTTATATTTTTCCCTAGTAAATGCTATATAAATTCACTAATAGTAGGGAATATTCAAACATATATGTTTTTGCTTAGATTTATTATGGAAATCAAACCTTGAAAAAAATTAAACATGATCTTTAAAATAATATACTAGCGATATAAAAAAAAATATTTTTCATAAGAATTATTACTTATCTTGTATCAAAAAATATTATATTTCATATAATAAGTTAAATAGGAAATAAACATTATAAACCTGATTATTCATTTAAAAATCATGAGTTTACTTAAGTTTCTTAGCTATAAAATACAAGCTTAGGATAATATTTGTGATACTTACACTATATGTTTATTATTAAAATATTTATGTGTAACACCTAGAATTAATCATTTTACCAATAACCTTTGGTCTAAATAATATAAAAACCTTATTAACTCAAATTTTCCTTTTAAATAACTCATCTCTCCATATCGATTTAAAATCCTTTACATTTTTACAATTTTAATTAGAATTAGAATTACGCTCAAGACCATAAAAGCTGCATTTATTTTAATTGTTAGCCCAATGTTTGCAAAGACTATAAAATTAATCTAATTAAATATAAATTTCAAAACTTTATAACTATCGAAATTTCAACTAAAATACCTTAATTTCATTATTTATACTAAATTTTATATGGCAAACAATATAATTAAATATTATCTTTATATAGATAACTGATATTTTTATTATAACAAATATATTCTATATTGATTATAGTCTGTATACTTGATTTATTTAACATAATCAAACAGACCTAAAGTATATATTAATTAATATTTATCATAAGAACTTAATATATATCTCAAATGTTTAATAGTTTTATCATCATTTCAATTTGACTTTGAGCCAACTTGCACTTCAAACAATCTTATCTATTTACTTCTAAAAATTAAATTTCTTTTATTTTTTGAAAATAAGTCTACATCCAGACCTTTTGCATCATCAACAGTGAAATATTTGCAAAAGCATAAATTCCTACTTCATTGCCTATAGTATCACTAACTCACATCTCTCTACTTCTAAATTCCAAGTATTTTCCTAAAAAACAGACAAAATATCAAGAAATTAGAATGAAAATCATGATGCGAATGATCTTTTGATAATTTGTTTTGCAAAATTTATACCAAAGGATTTAAGGATTAGCGACAAAGAAAATAAAGTAATCTTTGACTATCAAGTACTATAGAAAAACTTTTGTGAGAGTAAAAAAAAGATTTTTGGGTAATCAAAAAATAAAATAGTTAAAATTGTTAAAAGATTTAGGGTTGCTTGATTATGATGTTAGAATTAAACTATAAGGATGCTTAGTTAAGGGAAATATTGCTTTAATATTGTCAGATTATAGTTTTCCATTAGGTCTGTATTTTCCAGTAAAAAAATTAGGTGGGCTTGAAGTATAAATGTCAAAAAACCCTTAGCAGTTTTAGGCTATATTTCTCCCATAAAGATCAATCATATGGTTTTTTAAACCTATTGGTTGTTTAATAGATGCAATTGCTTTTATTAGATGCTTAAGTATGTTATTTATGATGAATATAATAAAAGTTCTTATAAAATATTCACTAGTATTGAAATATTTATACAAAATCCAATCAATACCTTGAAATATAAGTTATATCTTTTAACTAACTTCACCTAATATAGAGACACTTTAGACATAAACCTTTTTAATAGTCTAAACTAAGAATTTTGAAGTATTAATCACGGTTGAATATATAGTTTATTATGTTTAAACATATAAAACTCTTTACATGTATGTGTTCTATAAAAAAACCTCTTATTGTCCTTTATTGGAAACAAATTTGAAAAATAGTTAAAATCTAAACTTGCCTCAAGTTAAGATTTTAAATCACTAATTTTGCTGTGATTTTCTAATGAACTACTATAAAAAACTTTTAAATATTGGCCTGAATCTATGCTTATAAGTACTTCAAACTCTTTATGGTTATTTATGGCATTTCACTTAAATCAGTGATTTAAAAGTGAAAAAAGTACTCAATCTAATAAAACTTTTTAAATAAAATGCGTATTTTTTTGGTTAGAAGGGTCTGATTAGCGAATATAGACACTAGAAGACCACTTTAACATATAAGAAACTTTCTGATTGTCTAGGCAGCAAAAAAAATTTTCGAAAATCTTAAACTAAAAAGATTCTCAACTGAAACCTAAGACTTATTTTAGGCTTTTAATATTTTTAAAGGTCTAAATAGCTTGAAAATAAAAGTTTTTCATGCTCAGAAGCATAAAAAATTAATACAAAAAAAAAGCTGAAAAAACTTGCCAAATACAAAACTAATAGGTAATAAAACGTAAATACCCGGGAAAATAGACAAATTTAGTTATAAATACATAAAGAATTTTTATACTTGAAGTGATTTTAGGGATTCAACCAAATTTCCTTTGCAATGGTAAACCAACTTGATAAGAAATATTTTCAATTTGTTTAATTCTTCATCTTCTCCTTCCCCATACCACGGGGTAATATGCACACCATTTTCTGGTTGAAGACGAAAATTACTATACCGATCGTCAACAATAATTATGTCTTTAAGATTCCTTCCAAGCTTTGAAATATCTTTGACAGGTTTTCCTTCATGTAAACTTAAATGCTGCCGATACAATCGAAACTTTACCAAGAAATCAGCATCAACAACTTTCATCGCCTGATTTGCATATGTTTCTTCTGCTGAAGTAAAAAGTACTAATTCGTAAAATACTGATAAACCCTTTAAAAAATCGTGGCAGCCAGGTCTTATATAGAACTTCTTACCATCAAAGTGCCCTAAAGTTTCATCCAAGTCTAGTACTAGGGTAAATGGCTTAAGATTAAAAATAGGCAAATACGGACTGCATTCGTTGATGAAGAGATTAAAAACGCTTTGACTTGAGTGATTCTGCTGAGTTTTCAATAAAGCGAAAAGCATTAACTCAAAGGGAGTTATTTGAACTAATTGCAAAAGTTTAATGTAAATTAAAATTAGTGGATCTGTTGATTGTTGGAGAAGATACTGAGATACTATAGGCTCAAGTTCGTTTAGAATTAATTGCCCTATTTTTAATATAATAGAATTGTCAGAAAGTCCTTTGCTATTGATATGTTGATTTAATATTTCTGGTAAGAGGTTTTTACATCTAGATACGTTTGACGATGATTTTTCATGTGAAATCCTTTCGTATAGAATTCCACTGATCAGAGTTATCAAATAAGACTCTTGAATGTTTTTACACGGCTTTCTTAATGAATGAAGTTCAAGTAAGATTCTAACAAAATCGAATACTTGGAATGCCTGATTTGATTCTATAATGATAGCAGCCCTTTCAAATATCTCACTCAATGTCGACTGAGGTTTAAGATTCTTATTTCTTCGGACTGGCATCTTTTATATTAATGGTATACATTTAGTTGATTTTAAAGGTAAAATGCATATTTTATAAAATAATTGTTAGTTTATACTTTAGTTAGATATATCTAAAATGCCTATTTTAACTATCTTACTATTTTAATAGCTTTATAGAGAACATTGGTAAAAAATAAGTATTTTAGTTTGATTCTCATTCTGATTCTTACTATATTTAATTACATTCGTTTAAAATTTTTACACAATTTCAATTTATCCTTTTATAATTTGATTCTTACTCTGATATCTAGAAGAATATTAAAAAACATCCATTTGGGGAAATTGCTTTCATTCTTTAATATTAGTACATCTAAGAAAATTTTATCCATGCAAAATTCTTATTTAGATTCAAAAATAGTTTTCCTCGATAGCATAAAAGATGTATTTCTCTGCATATCAACTCCCAAAATATCAGGCAATAAATTTGCTGGAAATAAGCTTTTAAAATATACTTATTTACATTAAGATATACATTTCAATCTTAAAAGCTATTTTTTATTAGATAATTATATTCGTTTCCATGTTGATACTAATAATTAAATATTACTAAACTAATATATATAACTTCATATAATCAGGTCTTCTTTAAAAAATAATAAAGTGTTATGTTGTATGTGGGTATTCAAAAAGTTATAATTCTAAAATTCCCTGATTTTATATAATTTATTTGGATTTCTTTCAAATTTTTCATTGTATTTTTAAGTTTTCATAGAATTCGCTCAATTTGTATATCCTTTCGATGAGATTTCAAGATTATTAGTCTTAAGTGCTTGATAAGAAAACTTGATATTTTTTACACAATCTGTGATCTGAAAGGTTTAATCAAAGATAAAGAGCAAGGTAAATGAAAGACTTTTTAGTGTCGATAAGGAATACTATCATATAAAACAAGCTTATATAAATCAAAGTTTAGAAAATAAAAGTTTTTACTAAGAATAACTATTAGATCTAAGCAAATATAGAAAAAAAGTTATTTGTAAGTGGGAAGGTAAGATAATCTATTCTAATTTTTTTGATGTCAATCACTATTTTTTGATTAAAAACGCACATCAAAAATTATTATATTATTTCCATTGTTAAAGCAGAATTTATGCTCAGATAACACTTTTGTTTTAGGAACAATAAATTGTTTATATTATTACTGCATGCTGATAACTATAGGATAAAGATTAGTAAAAAATATATAAATGGCTTGCTGATTATTAGAAATGAATATGAAAATAAAAATAAAATTATAGAATGCTTATAAGATTTTTTTTCAATTAAAACTATTATATTTATTGATTTTTTCACAAAAATTATGATAAGCCTTCTATAAGAATTCTCTCAAATTTATTCTAATTTTAACTGTTCAATTTCTAAGCTTATTTGGTTTTAATTGAATCCCATGTGCTTTCAATTGCGCTTATATTATTGTTATTTGATGGATCTAAATAAAATTTGATTTTATTCAATACTTGTTAAAAAATCCATATCAATGCTTTCCGAAATCAATGCTGTAATTTCACTAAATTTTTTCTTTATTTTTAATTTTTCCGAATATCTACACTTCATCAATTTAATCTCCATGATTACAATTATGTTATCAAAATTTACCTTTTATCAATCTGGACTGTTATTAAATTACATCAATCATTTTTATCTAATGATTTTCTTAGTCTACTTCAATATTTTATTATATTTTTAAAATTGTATTTAGATGATATTTAAATTATCGATTGATTTATACCTATTTTCTGAGCCACAATAATCCAAGAAGTAAAATAATATTACAAATTATTTTCTTACATTCAAATATAGTTCATGTAGTTATAATGCATGACTTTCTGCATATATTTGATTTATATTGAAAATTTTCCTTTTATTAAAAAGGATTCATTGTTGTTTCATACTTTGAGAGCTTTTTGGAGAAAGAAAAATCGCATTAAAGATAAAAATAATCAGCGCATAGCTTTTTATCATTAAAAATAGTATTAATTATTTTAGTGTTGGAAGCGATCAAAAATGTCTAGATTCTAAGCTAATTATGAGTTTAAAATATATGAAAGTTTATCTTATAATAACATTTTTGCCCAAAGCCAATAAAAGCTTACTCTCATATTTTCTACCCCAAGTAAATCATTCAAAACTTATCATCCATAATCATAAATCTCCTTTTATAATATACTAAACAGAAATCTTTCCTTAACTCCCATATATTATACACCATCATTTTTCCTCTAATCCCTCCTTACCAAAAATCCTCATTCCAAACCTTTTGATTTTAATTTCCTTCAATTGAAAAATTCAGCCTATACCAATTTTCTTGCAAATTGTTTAATTAAAATGGACCCAATCTTTGAAAAACCCATCTACTCAAGTAAAAGCTATAAACGATTGCTTATAGACAACTATTTTAACACCCACCGCACTTCCCTTATAGAAAAGGTAGAAAATCCTTCAAAGTTTTCTGAATCAGGCAAACTAGAGAAATATGAGACTATGTCTCATTCTTATTCAACTCATTCTTTATCTGCAATAAGAGTTTCAGGTAAAAACTCTTCACCAGAGTCAAGGCCAAACTCAGTCTGTGGTAGCCAATCAATGACAGCTTTGACTTCAACGTTTTTTGACTCAGAAATTTCTAATGATTATTGTGTTGCTATAAGGAATATTACTACAAAGTCTGTTCAATTTTGGCAAAGAGCGCCTAAAGATGACAATTCCCAATGTTTGATTAATAGCTTTCTGTTGCTTTTGGAACAAAACATAACTAAAGTTGATTTAAGTTCTGGGATGAAAAGTATGAAGACTATAGTTTGGCCAACTTTTGACCAGTTTTTATATAAACCTGGGTTTCTTATACAAGTAATTAGAAATTTGCCTAAATCTATCAGAGCTAAAAGCATCCTGGAAAATGATGTGAAAAAATCCCTTGGGTTATTCAATATGGTCGATATCTGTAAGTTGGGTATGTACAAGTCTCTATATATTTTCATTAAAGAAAGCCTTAATTATATAAGCGAATGCTACAATCTCCCTATACTCCTCAAGAAAACTCGTAATACTAGAACTGCAGTTCCAAGACAAATCCAATATAGACCTATTAAAAAAGCTCGAACTAATTCAGGACAATTCGACAGCTTTGTCCATGAAGCTCATATGGAAAAAAACCCTAATTCATCTAGAAAAATCCTTAATGACCGTTCTTCCTCAGCTCTTGAGCATACTTCTGATGATAGTCCACAGGGTAATATTAAAGGGCTTTCTTCTAGTCAAAAGTTGATTTTTGATGAAGTTTTGAAAAAATCGATGAATTTGAAAACTAGTTTGGCTGGGCAAAATAGTAAAAATAAAATCAGTTCACAAGGATCAAAAGCGCAGAAGTTCCTTTCGGATTCTAGGGTTAATAAGAGAATACAAGAGAAGTTTATAAAATTTCTTCAAGGAAAAACTACTGTTGATGAATCTGAAGGGAATGATAAGGAAAAAATAACTAAGAAACTTGTTGAGGAATTTGTTAAAACTTTGAATAGTACAGAAATGTCGGAAGGGACTGCTTCGTTTATAGGCTATTTTGTTCAGACTAAGGAATTTGACAGGTGCACTAAAGGATTATTACCTAAGAGTTTGTAATATAATATTATCGGCTTTTAGGGGTTCTTGATAGGAGTTTAGTAAACTTTTTTTTTAATTATGTGTATGGGGAAAAAGAAAAGATCTTATGTTGGATAAGAGTTGGGAAAAAGAGATGATACTTGATGGAAGTGGACATTATAAGATTAGAAATTATAATGTTTTTGAGAGTTTGATTTTTGTTGTTTTGGTATCAAGAAAATTTGGTTTAAAGTTTGGAGTTGAGTTAAGGATTAGGAAAATAGCTGAGAAGATGAAAGGGGGTGGCTTAAAATCCTTTATCATCATCCTCTGCACTTAATAAAAACTTCAAAAATATTATTTAATATTAACTTCCCAAGCATAATACCTCCAAAATTCCTTACAATCTTTCCAATAATCAAAATCATCTTCATGTTCTACAATTTCTGCAAAATACTTCTTGGCACAATACTCTTCTCCAGGACATCTAACCTGATGTACATGTTCTTGATAACCACAATTCTGTCCACAAGTTAAATCAAAATAAAGTTTCAAATGATGCTTTTTATTATGATTTCCTTCATGACCATATTTTCTTTTGCACTGAACTCCACATCCAGGACATATATAATAACAAAAATGATATTCAGCATGGCATTCATGAATTCCTTCATGTGTAATTTGGTCTTTTAAAATTGTTTTACCACATATATATTTTCCATTTTTGCTACAATTTCCTAATGCAGAACATGTTATAGCGCATTTATGAAGATTTCCACATAAGTGATAATTGTGAAGAGTTTTTATTTGACAAGCTAATGAGCATAAGTTACAAGCGTTATAACAAAGACCAGGGCCGAATTCTTTTTTTTCTTCAGTGATCTCACAAATTTCTTGTTTTTTAGTATTTTTTATATACTTTTTTGGTATAAATTTGTTTTCTTCTTTATCAAGATATATAGGATTATTGTTTACTTCTAAAAAGTTCATTTTTTCAATGATTTTATCATACTTATTAGATGGTTTATATGGAGAAAATTCTAGAGTTTTGTAGTTCCTTTTGACATAAGAGGAAAACTTTCCTTTAATATCCCATCCAGGTATTTTGCTATTGAAATGAATAATATCTTCTTCTTGAAGTTCTATTTTAAAAGCTTTAAATTTGTTACTTTTGGGTTTTAGAATATATAAAGAATCAGGTAAAATGCATAATGAAAAAGTACATGAAGAGAATGAAAAAGACTTATAAGGTTCAAGGGCAGCTGTATATAATAGTATTGATAATGAAGTTCTAATAAAAAGGATTTTATAACAAAGTAAATATTCAATTTGGTAAACCGGTTCAGTAATTGTTTGTGATAGTTTATTGGATTCTGCTTCAGAATTTATATCATAGCATAAACAGTTCCCATTTTCACTACAAATAACCAGAATATTCCAATTATTTATTAATGCCCCGGATGTGTAGATAAAGCAAGAATTTTGTATAGATAAAGTTGAATAATGGGTAAATTCAAAGGATTTAATGTTTAAACTGTAGAGGTTTATGGTTAAAGGATTGCTTTGGATTATAGGGATTTTATGTTTCGTTAGGCCTGATGGGATTAAAAAGTCTGTGCTTTGAATTGTTAAACAATTGTAGGAAATCATTTCGTTGATGAGCATGATATAGCTTATGTTTTGCTTGAGGTCTGATATGACAAAGCATAGATTATTATTTATTTCCAAGCATTTAGTTATATCAAAATTGCTGTTATGCATAAAGGCGGTGTGAACTAAACTCCAATCAGGAGTAATTTCTGAAGTGTTTTTAATCAAATTATTAGAAATATCGCTTATGTAAACAAAAATCTGACTGTAAACATCACTTATATTCAAACTTGATATATAACTAAGCACTTCATCTGAAAGTTTCCTTTTAGTATCAACATTTGATTTAAAAAGCATTCCTGAAATTGAGTCAAAGTGCTGGTCAACTATATCTTCATGTTTTATAAAATATTTATACTCTTGCTTGAATAGTTCTGATAAATTTTCCTTGCTGAAATCTTGTTCCATGAGTAGTTTTAAGTAAAAACTATTATCACACTCACTTAAACTATATTCATGCACAAAAAATTTCTTCACCTTTTCAGGCATATCACTCTCACTCTTAATTTTCCCAACAATATCTGACACCTTTTTCATAGTTTCTTCATCTTGAAGATTATAAATCTGATTAACCAAACCTTGAATCCCCAAAAAAAACTCTTTCTCATCAACCCCAGAATTTCCAATAACCTTTTTATACCCTTCAACAAATTCTGTGCACATTTTTTCAAGTTTTTCATCTTCATTTTTCTTAATCTTAAGTATTTTTCTAACAAATTTCAGCTTCATTCCTTTGATACAGTTCATAATTTCTGGATGCATTTCAACTTTTCTATTAACTATTTTCAATATAAAAAGCCTCTCATTAGCAGGAGCTAATACAATTTTAGAGCTTTCACAATCATATAAAACTCTAAATTCATGGGTTGATCCTAAACAAGGGATTCTAGGTCTTAAATTATGCCCATCTTGGAATTGAGTTTTATGATACTGTCCATGCTCCTCACAAAATACAAGATTTGGGAACACACAAGGGCATTCATAAAATATGGGTCTAGCACAAGGATGATAAAAACATGAGTCCTGCATAATTTTATAGACAAAAAATGATAATCATATTATAAACCTATTAATTATTATATGATTCCTCAGACCCAAGATTCCATCCAAAATACCTCCAAAACTTGTTGCAGTCATTCCAATAATCAAAATTGTCTTCATGTTGAATATAGTCTTCAAATACATTTCTAGGACATTCTTCTCCTCCTAGACAATATACTTTATGTGTATGCTGAACTGTCCCACAAGTCTCCCCACAGGATTCATTAAAATAAATTTTCAAATGCATAGCTTCATGAAAACCTTCATGTTTAGTTTTTAAACAACAAAAAACCCCACAACCAGGGCACATGATCGGACAATAATGTTCTTGTTCTAAACATTTATGATATTCTTCATGGGTTGTTTTCCAAGGGTTTATTTGATATTCACATTGTTTTTTACCTTGAGCACAACAGTTACCAGAAATACCACAAGGCTCTTGACAATTATGAGCTCTTCCACATAGATGAAAATTATGTTCCTCAGCAATCATACAGTATTCATCACATAAATCACATAAATTATCGCAAACTAGGTTTTCAGGTTTGTTTTGTAAAGACTTTATTTTCCTTTTCTGAACTTTCAAATCAGTTAAATTATCTCTTACAGTATCATCTTCATTAGCAAAGTTGGAATCAAAAGGGTTTTCTATAATTAAAGGATTTTTGGCTATTTCGAAAAAATTAATTTTCTTTATTGTCTTCTCATATTTGTTATAATGAGTTTCTATACGATTATATATCCCATAACTTCGACTTTTGACATATTTTACTGTTTTAGCTATTGATAATCTTTTACCTTTGGAAGATAAAAATAGTTTTGAGATTTCATCATCACGGAGTAAAATCTGACTGTAAATTGCTTTTTTGGCTTCGAGCCAGCTTATGAATATATTTTTTTCATGTATAAAATGGTCAAGATATAGAAGATTACATGTGGTAATTCTGAGTAATTGATAATTAGCTGTAAAAAAAAGAAGTCTTGATGCGGTTCGAATTACAAGAAGTTTTATTGTATTAATGTATAAAACTTGTAAGGCAGGTTCAGATAAAGTATTGATAAAAGGCATTTGTAAGGATTCTTCATTGAGGTTGTATGAGTAACAGTTACCTTCTTTGATAGAAAAGACTAGGGAATTTGTATCTTGGATATAAGATGATGAAGAAACTATGGCAAATGAGTCTATGCCTAAAGATATATCTTTGACATACCGTAGTACATAAGTTGAATCTAAATAATACTCAGTTGTTTTTTTTGGGGTGTTTTGAACAATAATTATAGAGTCATCTAAACTCCCTGTAGCTATAATCACTTCTGAAGTCTCTAATACTAGAGATATATATGAAATCATATCAGAAAATACTAAAATAAAGCTCAAATCCATAATCAAATCTACTAAGACAATGAATAGTTTTCCTGATATATCAAGAGTTTGCTTTATGTCGAAGTGACTTTTCATGAATATTCCTGAATAAGCCACAACCCATTCAGGGAATACATCTAAATATAGGGTATCTAATTTAGTTGGTAAAGGTGAATAATAAATACTGATTTGAGTGAATTTTTCATTATCAGCCAAGCTGTGGATATATTTATGGAATTCTTCAAGGAATTGAGCTTTTATATTAGATTTGCTTTTTGTAAATTCAAGGTCTAGTTGAGTAAATTCTCTGATTATTGCTGAATCATCGATTATAAAATTGTCATACTCATCCTTAAAAACTGAAATAATCTTTTCTTTATCGTACTCTTCCAAAGTCATAACTTTCAAATAAAACTTATTATCTGCATCGTCAATCGTAGTTTCAATAACATAATATTTCTTAACTTTCCCAGGCATTTTACATAAACCTTTAAGCTTGCCTACAGTCCTATGAAGTTCATCAGATAACTCACTATCAACAGCAGCGTGAAAATCACAGAAAATCATAAAAATTTGTTTGAAAAACTCTTCTGAGCTGATTTTCATGTTAACTAAGACTTTCTTAAAAGCAATCAAATACTTCTCAGTTTTTTCCTTAAGTTTTTTCTCATTACTTTTAACCAGTTTCATAATATCCTTAATAAACTTTTCATTCATAATCTTCAAACATTGTTCAATTTCAGGATGTAATTTCGCAATAAAAGCCTTTAGTTTTAACAACCCAAGATTTCCCCCATATGATCCTAAAGCATATTTGACCTTATCTTCATTTGTTTCTTTAATATCAACAGAATTAGCTTGTGCCAATATTGGCATATAATCTCTTATTTCATGATCTCCATCTAATTGTCTATGGCTTTCTTCATGATCTTTACAAATCAATGTTGGGGGCATTGTACATATACATTCAAGAAAGGCAAAATTAGGACATCTGGTGTATGAGCACTGTTCTTGCATATTTATATATTTTATAGAAAGAATATAATTAATCGTATTCTACACCTAAATTTGTATAAACAGTCAAAGGACTTGCTCCTGATCTTTTCTTTATATCAGTTTTCCTAGGAACTACTAGTCGAGGTTGTTCAACTTCAATATGCACTTTGTTGAAATTCTCATGAAATTCAATCTCTTGTTTTATATCTCTGACATCATCAAAAAAACCATCATCTTGTTTGAATTCGTCTAGGGTTTCTTGTAGTAAAGAACTTCTATTGCTGAGCATGAAACTCATTTTATTGAGCATATCGACACTTTGTACAGCTTTTCTTTTGTTTTTACTTATGTCTTTTAGACGTCTGAGCTCTTCGTCAGGTTCGAAGTTTGTTTTGACATTTGGGTCTCTGAAGCATTCATTGAAATTGTGCCCATAATCTTTGCAAGCCTATATGATTTTTACTGAACAAAACTTGGTAGGGATACCAAAATCATCTTCTTTTGGATCTTCTTCTTCTTTACCCATGTGCCTTGAGACCATACATCCAATAGCATCTTTACCTATTTTCCCACAGCACCACCATGTGTCTCCAGTTATTTTACTTGCATGAACCCGACAGGACCAGTTATAGTTTTCGCTTTCAAAATATGATTTTTGGCAGTTTTTGCAGAATTTTTCTTCTTTTTCGTGGACTGATGTGAACTTTATCTTAACTTTGTGTTTGAATTTTTTAAACTCCTCAGATATGTCAATGTACTTTTTTTCAGTTTCTTCTTGTTTAGCTTTGAATAGTTCTCGGGATTCAATAGCTTGGGTTAATTCTTTTTGCATTGTTGTGAACTTTTCTTTGAACACTTTGGCCATTTTTTCCTTTTGGGTTAGTAGGTCGGACTTTATGTCATTGAGTTCAATGTGATCACGCATTAGCATATCACGTTCACGGAGAATGTGAGAGAGGTTTTTTTTTGTGTCTTCTAGAATTAGTAAGGATTCTTTAAAATTCTTTAACACAATTTCGTGCTCGGTTCTAATTTTAATACAAAGCCCATAGTTGCCGACGATATTGTCTAAAGCTAAATACAATCCAGTCAGCCTTTCACCCATGATTTCTTTTTCTAGCTGCATTAAATAATTATCATGTTCTAGTTGCACAGCAAGTGTCTTGATTTTATTTACCTCAGTTAAGGAAAAAACATATTAAAAAATCGGATATCATTTGATGCTTTCTCGTCTTGAAGGAGCTTCGTGATTCTTTCATTTTCAAGCTGAGTTGTTTCATATAAATTTTTATATTTTTTCAGCTGACTTGTTATTTGGCCTATATTCAGTTTAACTCCAATTAATTCTCTTTGCAATCTTGTATTTTCTCCATTTATAAAACTTATATTGGTCAAAGCATTTATAAGTTCTAATTCAAGCTTTTGATTTTCTTGAGTAACTTTTTCCTTTTCTTGATTATTGTCTTTAACTATTTGATCCATTGAAGTCAGATGGCTTTCCAAGCTTAAGATTTCCTTGCTGAGTTTTTCGCTGAGCTTTAACTCAGAATATACAGTCCCGCCGTCTACTGAAAACTGATACCTATGACCGAAACTTTCTGACCTTTGGGTGTTCAGCTTGGACCTAGTCTCACTTTCAAACATTGGTAAAATATAGTTTTTAACAACTTTTACAGCTACATCCGGAGGAATGCTTTGAGTTTTATCTTGTCTCAACCTTGAAGTCAGCGTTTTAAGCATCATCCTAGGTTTTTTAATCTGGTCGATATCAAGTTTTTGGAAATTTTCAGGGATTTTAAATCTATTAGTCCTTGCTCTCGCTGTATTTAGAGTAGATCCAGGAGACTTGCTCAAGGAGGCATTTATTGATCTGGAGACTTTCATTTATGGATTATTTGTTAACTGAAATTTTAACTATTGGCCAGGATATATTATGATTTTAGATAGGATAATAAAAAATAATATTAACAAAGCTGATTTTGTTAAAAGGCTTTTATAGATATAGAATTATTTAAGTATTTTTAATTAAGCATTTAAGTAAAAAAATTATTAGGATTTTGATAAAAGAAGTTGATAGTATGCTTTAGATGAAGTTAGGAGGTAGGATTATAAAATTATAGTATTGAAGAGAGTTTATATGGAATGCGTTTTAATTTGAAAATTTGTGAAATATATATGAATTATATAAAATGATTTTTTACTATAAGGAGTTGATAATAGGATAGTATGATATTTATTATAGTTAATATATATAAGTAATGCAAGAAGTTGGAAAATTTTTAATAACTGTTATTAGGAATTTTCTGCTTTGAAATGCATTGGAAAGACTAAAGAATTTATTAAAGTAAATTTGAATTTTTTATAATAAAAAAGTTCCTTGATATAAGAATGTTAATGACTAAAATTTTGCTCATTTTCCTTAATTTCCTAATATTTCTTATAATCCTTAATTTTCAAGGTACTAAAAACTTATCTTTACATATATTTGTGTTGATATATGATTCTATGTTTTTTATATAGAAGCATGCTGCTCATTTCAGAGATTGAATATTTATGTAATATTTTGTGTAATGATCTTCTATGAGTTAATAATATTGTAAAATTGGACTAGCTATTGTTAATTTTATTGGATTATTAAATTAAGTTTTTGTTTATAGTAGATAACATAAAGAAAAAAATATTTTAGATTTTAAGACCTGAATAAATTTAAAGTGCTAGAAAACAGTTGCTGATAATATTAATAAAAAGATTATTTGATCTTTCATTTCAATTTTATGCTTTTATATTCAAAGAATATAAAAATCTCTTAGTTCATTTGAAGTGTGTTAGTCTACCATAAAAAATCAAAAAAATACATTTTTTGACTTTCAAACAACAATCAAAAGCTAGAATCAAAATTGAAATAATTTGCATAATTCATCATAATCTCTAACTTTCTATTATAGTAGTATAAAAATCATAAATGCCCTACCTTGGCTAGTTAAATAATAAATCTTATTATCAACTATTTTACATCTTCATAAATTATCAATAAAGTATTCACTTAAGCCAATTAATCCACACACCTTTAAAATAATCAAAACCAATTATTATACATTAAATTATCATAAATACAATCCTTTACAAAATAAAATATTTTCATTACATCTACTAAGTATAAAAAAATTCTTCCTATAAACAATCCCAAATCTTAAAAGTTTGACATTTTCACACATATTTTCCTCTTAATACCATAAAATCTCTTCTTATTTCTCATTATCTTCCTCAAAGTCCCAAATATCTCATTCCTCCTCCCTCTATTTATATTCATTTAATCAAATCATCTTCAATCATATTTCCCAGTTTATCACTTTACTACAGCTTTCTCCATAGATAAAATTTCTTTTATTCGTAGCCTAATCCCTTGTTTGATAAAACATGAGCTCTAAGATAATTTATATTGTAACAAGATGATGGATCTACAGGTGAGGAAAACAGGAAAAAATATGTATCATATTTGCGTCTAAATACGAGGAAAATTTTAAAGGCATGTGTTTGAATCTGTTAGTCCAATTATGGTTAAGGATCAAATTAAATGCGATATCTGCGAGAAAGAATATGCAAACAAGAGTGTTCTTAAACAGCATATGAAAACCCATCTACCTAGCAAACCGTGGAAGTGTGACCTATGCCCAAGAGAATTCTCTCAAAAATCGAAATTAATCGAGCACGTAAATAGACACCAGGGGACACCCCCTTTTACTTGCTCCAACTGTGGGAAAGGATTTTACCAAAAAGACCGGCTCAAAACCCATGAGCTGAGTCATTCCAATTCGAGGCCCCACGAATGTAACATCTGCCTCCTAACATTTAGGAGAAAATATGAACTAAATAAGCATCTTAAAATGCACGATACTAATATCAAAGAACAACTTAAAAAGTATGTTTGCGAAACCTGTGGAAAGAAAAATTATTCATTTGCTGACTTAAATAGGCATATGCTAAAACATACTGATATTAGGTTATACAAATGTGATCACTGTTCTAAAGCGTTTAAGGATAAATATACTCTAAAGTGCCATGAAGTCATAATGCATTTCCCTTTAAAAGAGACTTTTTAATTTTTATTTATTATCAGATTTTTTATGTAGTAAAATAGTATAATATATCGATATTCTAAGCATAAAATAATAGATTTAGAAGTTTTATTGATAGGATTTTTGAAGAAAGTTTGACATTGGTTAAAAATGGAAGCTAGGATTTTGGTTTTAAAGTAAAAAACTTAAGATTTTAGATGATAATTGTAGTAGATATGATTTTTTTATAACACAAAGTTATAAAAACTATAATTTAAATTTAATAAGATTATATAAAAGGGTTTCCTATTATGATTTTTTTTTTCTATAAGTTAAACTAATCAAGCTTGATGTACTGCATGGGGTCTTCCAAAATTTCCTTAATCCTATTTTGTACTTTAGCAGCCTTAATCCCATCCATATACCTATGATCAAAAGAAACACAAACATTCATACATTTCTGGACTATAATCTTAGAGTTATCAACTATTGCCTCATCATGAATAGCCATAAGAGTTAGTGTCGCTATAGTATGTGATACTGAAAACAAAGGTGGATATCCTGTTTCAAGTCCATACATCCCTAAATTTGATATAATAAAACTTCCAAACTGCTGCTTTTTCATACCTAAAAAAGGAAGGGCAATCCCCATAGGTCCGTTTAGATAGTAAACGATTTCACCTAAAACTGCTGCTATACAAGTTGGGAGTTTAGCAAATGCTTGAGAATTTTTTTTCATCAATTTGCCATCATCTCCTTTTTGTAATGAGGCAATTTTCTTTTCCATTTCATCACAAATCACCGTTAAAGGCTTGTTGGGAATATCTTCAGTATTCACAAAATATACATTTTTACCGTTTTCGAGAGAAATCAGACAAGAAGAATCAATAGTCTTAACTGGTCTAAAATTACCTAAGCATATCTTCCCAATTAATTCAGGGAATTCATTTAAAGCCATTCCACAAGCTTTAGTGGCAAGGTGATTTAATGTAATTTTTAGACCAGTTTTTTTAGAAGCCCAGTCCAAATATTCCAACATTTTCGATACACGGACTTGAAAATGCCCAAAAACTAAAGGTCTAGATGGGTCACTCCAAGTGCAAATGCTGATTTTCCTTCGTGCTGAGTTGAATCTTGCAGATGAAGCGGGGACTAGATACCAGCTTAAAGCAAAATACATGAGCAAAACAGCCAAAATGAAGTAAATCACTGTAGTATTGAATAACAAAAAATAAAAAATACCTGCTAAAATTGCACAAACTATAAGAGCGTTCATTATGAGGCTTATTATAATGTTAAACATGAAAAAAATAAAGTTTTATGGCTTTAAATGCTTTAGAAAGATTAAAGTTTTTGGATACATACAAGTAATAATACGACTATCGCTATCAAAAATAAGGCGCTTATGTTGCTGTCTTTAGATGTTTCTGGGCCATCTGGCAATATAAGTTTTTTTATACGTCGAGTATCATTTTCTTCATATGCTTTGTGCATGTTTTTATCCCTTCTAGCCAAAAACTCTTTTCTTTCGTTTTCTTTTTTCAGTATTTCAAGCTGATCGCGTATATCTTCAAAATTTTTTTGTTCAGTTAGTTCTTTTTTTTCTAATGTTTTTATGTCGATCTCTTTATTTCGCTTTATTTCTTCTAATCGTTCGATTTCTTTTTTGACTTCATCGATTTTCCCTTCTTCAATCACGATTTTTTCGTTCATCATCCTGATTTCCTTTTCTTTTACATCAATATCATATCTGAGTTTTATCACAGTTTGTCTTTCGTTGTCTTTAAGCTTTTCATCTAAGCATTGACTTGATTGATAGCTTTTGATTTTCTCTTCTAAGACATCATTTTCTCTGATTTTACTTTCAACTTCAGTAATTAGAGTTAAAATTTCATTTTCCAAAGCTTCAAACTCATCTCTTTTCTGATTTTCATTCCCGCGTATTGTATCAACTTTGCTTAGAAACTCTAAATATTTTACTTTCTGGGTCTCGAAATCATTTTTCAGCCCATCAACTGAATGCTTGTCCCCATCTTCATCCAGTCCAGTTATCATCTGTTCAACATCAGCAAAATCCCCATCTAAAACAAACAACCCTTCAAGAACCTTAGCATTCTCCATATGCTTTTTCTTCAGTCCTTCAATAATAACATCTTTCTGATCCAAAGTTTTCTTAAAGTCATCCCACATATTAGACTTACTCATCGTCAGCCCTATATCCTGACCTTGAATTTCCATATTATCCTCTGGCCAATATAAAGATGGGAGTGGACGTGCAAGCAGGTGGGAAGAAATGGGACAAAAACACTCGCAAAGTGACATCCACAAACCTATATTTAAAGCTCCTTATAAAACTCTACAGATTTCTAGCTAGAAGAACTCCTTCTAAATTCAATAAAGTCATCAGTAAAAGACTTGCTATGAGCCGTAACAGTAGACCTCCACTGAGTTTGAAACATATAGCCAAATATATGGCTGGAAAAGAGTCAAAAACATGTGTTGTCGTTGGATCTGTTTTAGATGATGCAAGATTAGTTCAAGTACAAAAATTAAATATTGTTGCTATAAGATTCGCAGAAACAGCAAGAGCAAGAATTATTGCAGCTGGTGGGTCTTGTATAACTTTTGATCAATTTGCTCAGAATAACCCTACTGGTGCTGGAACTGTTTTACTTAGAGGGAAGAGAACTGCCAGAGTTGCTTATAAACATTTTGGACCTTCACCTGGAGCTCATGGGTCTAAGACTAGACCTTTTGTTAGAAGCAAGGGAAGGAAATTTGAAAAAGCAAGAGGAAGAAGGAGCTCTTGTGGTTATAAGGCTTAATAGATTAGAAATATTGCCTTTTGGAAGAATAGGTTTTAGAAGATGAAAAAGTTTAAAGGGTTTTGTGTAGAAATTATATAAGGGAGGTTGTGACAAAGGGTGATTAATTTGGTTGTTTAAGATATTTGAAGAAATAAATCTATAAATGCTAAATTTTAATAGTCTTGCAAACTTGGCAGTAGGAACAATTAATTTTGCTAAGAAAAACATTCAAGAAAGTAATTTTGATGATAAAGAGGAGTATCTGTATGAGAAACATATAGGAAGTACTTGTAAAAAGCTTAATAAAAGGTGTGAGAAACTTAAATGTGAACTTGTTCAAAAATACGAAGAAATTGATTCATATAAAAAAATCATTGAAAGCTTATATAAAGAGAAAACAGATTGGGAAGCAAACAAAATTAACTTTAAGATTGTAATTGGTCATGAACGTTCAAAAGAAGTTAATGAAGAGCTTATGAAAAAAAATTCTGAAGTCTTAAAACTAAAATTACCAGAAAAATCTTATCAAACTATTGATTCTTTAACTTCAGCAAAATTATCAATTAATCACATAGATGATTATTCAATTCCTCAATCTTGCAACATAAAAACTATTGAAAAGCAATGCATAAATGCTGAAAAAACAATACTTCGTATCTCAAAAGAAAAAGAAAACATATTCAAAATCCTTGTAAAAAAAGATGAGAAAATAAAATCTTTACTAGAAAATGCAAAAATACATGAAGAAGAAAAAAGCCTCTTGATGCAAATTAAAGAAAACGGGTTAAAAAATTTAGAAAACTTAAAATTTTTGAATGATTTTAAAGAGAATGCTGAAAAGAAAATTGAAAGCCTAACAAAAATTTTAGAATCCACACAAGAATATAACCAAAAATTGTTAGTTAAAAAATATGATTTGAGAACAAAAGTTTATCATATGAGTAAAAATCTAAAAGAAAAAGATGGACTTATTAAAAATTTACAGGAAGAATTAGATGATATAAAAAATGAACTTGATGACAAGGTTTCATGTTTTGAAGAATATAGATTAACATCTGAGAAGAATATTAAAGAGGTAAGTGAATTGCTTATGAAACAAGCTAAAGATGAACGTGATCGATTTGAGGAAATGATTTATCAATTGAAAGATCAATTAATGAAAGCTAGAATAGAAGCTAATGAGACTGTCATAGCAAAAAATCAATCATCTAAATATCAAAAAGCTGTTGAGAAGCTCCAAGAAGTAATTAAAACTGTTGAATTAGAGTCTTCATCAATACAATCTAGGCTAGACAAAACAACATCTTATTGTGAAAGTCTTAAGCAAAAACTTGAAAACCATAACAAAACAATAGAAAACTTGCAAAATATAAACGAAAGTTTAAAAAATGAGCTCAAATTATGTAAAAATCAATTTGAAATTGAACGCCAAGCTTTTATAAGCAAAGCTAATGAAAGAGATGATATAAAAAAAGAAGCTGAGCTATTACTAAAAAAACTAGAGTCTCAAGATAAAGTGTCAATTAATATGATTGATAAAAGACTTGTAGCAAATACTTTAATTAATTATCTTGATGAAAATACTAATCAAAAGATGAAAAATCATATGCTTAGAGCATTGGCAGAAATACTAGGATTAGATCAAAGACAACGAGAAAAAATAGGTTTGACTCAAAGTCAGAGTTTTTTATCAGGTTTCACCAATTATATTAGTAGAATATAAATAACAATGTGAATGATTTTCGATTTAAGTTCAAATGTTTATAGTTATTAAAATTTATGATTTTAGGTTTTCTGATATGAAACTTTGATGAATATTTATTGATATAATATTAAAAGTGATATGATTATAGTACAGGTATTAATATAATAAATATTTCTTGTTTAATAGTAAGTCAATAGTATTTTTTTTTTAATTAATTGCTATTTAGTGATAGGTTTCATTCTAATAAATACATTTTAATAGGTCAAATGGTAAAAAGGAAAAATATAAATAAATTCTATATAAAAAATGATATTTGAATATATTGTTTTGTTGAGATCTTAAATATTTTAATGATAAAAATGATGTTGTGAGGTTAATCTTTTCTATATATAAAAAGTTATACTAAATACTTAGGTCTATTTTAGGTATTGAATTTAGATACTTATTTTAATAACAATTATAGTTATTTTGCATGAACAACTACCATTAGTCCTTCCTAAATAAAAAAAGACCTTTTCGATTTATAATTATGGAAGCGGCAGAAGTGACTGATTGGAAAAACATACCTTTTTTGCCTATCTCGATAAACTTTCTAACATTTGTAGCGAATTTTGATTCAGATGTAGGTGAGTGGATAAAAGTAGACCTAAAAGAACGAGAAGACACTCCAGAGCTGAAAAGATTAGGTGAGGATTTAGAAAGTTTGAAAACAAAAAATGATATACTTCTAGACATGCTAACAGTAAAAGATTTAGATTTGATTGAAGCTCAGAAGCTTAAAAAAGAACTTGAAGACTTGGTATCAAGAAGCGAAAATTAGGGAAAATTGTGATGATTCTTTTAGTTAATAATATTTGAAGGTGATTTTTTGAATTTTGCCTTGGTTTTTAGATAAATTAAGATTATATAGTATTTTATCATCAGATTTATAGATAAGCAAACTGATTATTTGTATTAAGCTTAATAATAAAGGTTGCTTGAAAAGGCGCTTAGGTAGCTTTTAATGTAAGGCATAATCATTTTGTTTTCGTCATAGGAAATAATATTTTTGTAGTGAAATAAGTTCAAGTAAGCTTATTTTCATATAAAATCTTAATATTACAGGAATTTTTGCAATAACCAAATAACAAATCATATTTTTCTATATAAAATATCAAATTCTAAATACCACATAATTCAAAACTCATTGAATGTTCTTATGATATATTGCTTTCTTTATATCACTTAAAATAGTATCATTTCCTACCTTTTCAGTAAGAACTTCACATTTTTATATAAATTTTAGTCTATCATGGTAGAAGAAAAACACACAGACAAAGGGCCAAAAGATGAAATGGAAGAGGAAAATTATAGGAAAACTTTATTAGAAAACGCTGTAAGTTCAATGAGTGAAGAATCTAAAAACCAGATTCTCTTGCAAGCAGTAAGGCATTTTAAGACTATTAAAAATCATAGAGATGCACTTATTATCCGTGTTGGAGAACTTGATACAGTTTTTGGTGACTGGATACTAAAAAAAGCTGAAGAAGATGATGCAGACTAGTATTTTATAAAACCTTAAGCTTATTTTATTAAATTATTTTAAGTAATATTCCTATAAAAGTTTACCTTATATTCATTTACAATTTCCTTATAAATTAACTTTTATACCAATTTTACTATATGCTTACCTTAATGTATTTCCCAAATCAAAATCTTTTATCAACTCTTATATCTCATAAATCTCAAAATTTACTATAAAAATCCTAAATCATATATCATAAAATTACCAAGAAGTTGACACCCTACGCAATCCATATTTAGCTCCATCCCATGTATCAAAGTCCAGTGCATATATTTTCTTAGACCCTTGCATACGTATAGGTATCAATAATCTCATTGGGTTTTTAATGACAAATAAGAATCTACTCGAATTCTCCTCCCTAGCTCCTTCTGGTGTCTGGGCAAAATACTCTTCACTTGTCAAAACATTAATAAGTTCAACACGACCTAATAAAACCCCAGTTGGATATGCATGAGGGAATTCAGGCATACTAACCCCAGTCCTCATATACAATTGTTTATACTGATTCTCAACTTCTTCTATATCCTGATCACTTGGCTTTTTAGCACTTGCATGTATCCATAATGGTCCTCTGAAATCAGTCCCCCATTCTCTTCCTTCATACCTTTTGAATCCTAATACTAACAATGATGCCCATGGTTGATGCATAGTCAAACATTGTCTTTTATCATCACATTCAGCATATATAAAAGGTTCAAATACTACTGGTCTCACATTTTCTGATACAAGGTTACTAAAAGGATCTTCATTTTGTATAACTTTCATACCAGTAAATCTTTCTCTAGGTTTATTTTCCTTCTCTTTGTCTCTTTCCTTTTCAAGTTTTTGTATAATATTATCATATAATTCTTTTGATCCTAGTTCCAAGTCTTTATTTACAGGTATATTTTTAGACGCTTGCATAAAAAACTTATGCGCTTTTTCTTCGTTTTCTTTGTTTGAAGCTTCGATTGCTTTTTTGCCCCCAATTTCAACTGAAGCATTACCTGATTGGAAATTTATAGAAAGACTTATGAGTTTCTGAGCTTCTTCCACACGTTTCTGTTGAGCTAAAGCATTAACTCTTGCTTGTTCCCTATCTTCAGCACTAAGCCAGGTATTATTTGCAATATCATACCAATCATTCTGATCATCAATAACAGCAAGACGCTCTTCAGCATTTCGATCATAATCTATAAGTTTGTCTTTATGTTTCATTGCTTGGATAAATGAAGCTTTTTCTGGTATAGAACCTGGGATCTCACCTTTTGCTACAACTTGATGTCCGCAAAAAAGACATGCCCCTCGTCCTTCTAAAGCACAAACTATTTTCCCACAAGCCATACAATTACCTATAAGATCATGTTCCCTAGCCATACAGTAGCATTTTTTTTTACCAGCAAAGCCTGGGCCCATAAGAGCTCTTTGTACATTTTCGATATTTTTTTTGTTGAGCTCAACTCGAACAGGCTTTTGTTTTTTTTTTGAAGCTACAGAAAATCTTTTTTCTATAAACATATCTATGAAGCTGAGCTTACGAGATCGTAATAGAAGAGATGATTGAGAATGATCATAGATTTCAAGACCTAGGGTTAGTTCAAGTTCAGCTCTTGCTGAGTCAGCATTGTCTATGTTTAGGATATAGATAGTCATATCTTCTATTACGGAAGGCTCCATTGATGCTCTGAGAAAATCTCCCATACCAGATAGGGCCCAGTTTTTAAGCTCTTCCATTTTTATTAGATAAGGATGGAACTAATAAGAAGCTTAGGAGAATTTAATAAGTAATGTTTAAGATGAATGCTAATTTTGTTGAGGTATTTCCTGCAAAGCTTTTTTCTAAAGCTGGAAGGAGGTCTGCAGAGAGGATTAGAATACTCAAAGATCCGTTAAAAGTCTTTGAAATTCCAAAAAAAACTAAGACATCACGATTGCCAATCAAAGCCCTAAAGCCAGAGCTCTACTTTTGCACAACTCGAGAAAACTGCTCAACAGAATCCCTCAAAGTCAAGCAAACTCGAACCCCAAGTCCAACAAGTTCATTCCTTGCACAAACTCGAGAAAGCTGGGGCAAGATTTTTAAAAAAGAAAAAATTACTGACTCCTTAAACTACACGCCAAATTTCAACAGCATCTACAAACACGTCCCATCAGCTAATTTCTCAATCCCCAAGCTCAAAAAGTCCAAACGCAAAACAAAAAACACCTCAATAATTTCAACACAAAGACCACAAAGTCAGCGTGTACATGCTTGTTCTATACAAAAAAAATGTAATAATTTGATTTAATTTATGCTAATGTATTAAACTCTATCAACTATTTTCAGACAGTCTTGCATCCATAAACATAAGATTTCAATCAATATAAAAATTTGAGGAATAAACATGCATGAATATCAGAACTCAATAAGCCCAGGTACTTAAAAATTGAAGTTTTTAGTTCTGCAATATAACTTTTAATATACTCAAATATATTATCCCTATTAGTCTTTTACACTAATTCTAATCAAATTAATTGAATATATTTTGACGGAATCTTCAAGCTTTATAGCATTTCGTTCAACCTGAAGTTTCCTTAGAAGTAATTCAGAATTTTATTAGGTCTTGAAATTTATTATGAAACCGTCCCAAGGGCTTGCTTATCTAAAACTGACGACCTTTTGTTAATAAAAAGCTAAAATCAAAAGAATCAAAATTATATAAATGGATAGCTTTTTAATAAAATACTCTGACCAAAACCTTGAGGTGCTCCATCTAAGTAGTTCTAATGATATCGATATTTAATGTGGAAAACATCTTTCACATTTTCAGAATTTATTTTTGTTGGCGAGACTGGAAAATTTATAAAAAAACTATTGTCATAAGACTGAAGTATTGATGAACATAGTACTGAAGCATATTCCTGAAAATCATTTAAATCCAAACTCCTCTAGCAGGTGATATAAAGAATTTAATGGTATCATTATAAGCATATTAGGATTAGCTTTAGGTATTACCTGTATATTAAAAGAGATTTGATCAAAATTATAAACTCTTAAAGGTTTTTTTCAAGAAGGGGTTTTGCAAGAATAAGTTTTATTGTTGAAAGAGAAAAATACCTAAAACCCAAAATTCTAAGATTTTTTCAAACATTTTTACAGCCATCCAGATTTTTCTGCTAAAGAAACTATAGAATTTATTGAGTTTATTGCAATTAAAGTAGAAGATCTCCAAGGGTTTCTTCAATACCAAAATCATCATAGAATATATTTTTAATTTCTAGTCTTTATTATAAGAAAAATATGCTAGTCAAGATTAAGATATTTACTATGATTTAGAAGCTCGCTTTTTCGTTTCAAGACAGTCGTCGCAGTACCAAGATCCTCCAGGTTGAGTAGTAAGACCAACACATTCCATATGAAACCATTCACGCTTACACTAAATATATGTTACAGTACTCCCTTCACATTCTATCATCTCCCCATAAGACACTTTTCCACAATAACAATAAGTTTTATTCTCATCATTTGGTATATCAAACCCATCTTGCATTTCTGGGTTTTCTATATACATTGACATTGTCATTGGCATATCCATTTCTAAAGAATTCTTTTCAATTTTTTGTTTTTTTTTGTTTTTTTCTTCAGCGTTATCATTTTCATTAGCTACTTCTTTCTTATAAGCATCAATATCTTGTTTGAGTTTATTTGTATGGTAATCAATCATATCTAAAAGTTGTTTAGCCACTGCGATTTTCTCATCTGAAAAGTTCAGAGCTTTTTGTTGTTTGGCTCTGATGTTTTGTAAGATTTCAGTGTTTTCTATAACTTTCCCTTGATCTTTTTCTAAGGTTGAGAAGTATTTTGTGGATAAAATTGATAGATCATCTGTAGATAACTTAGCTTCATCATCAAGAAGTTTAATGAGCTCAAGTGATCTACTGACTTCGCCTGGAAGGTAACCAACGCTATTAACAAACTCATCAAGATAAGACATTTATAGGAACAATAGGATGAAAAGGATTTATGGGAAATTAAAGGTGTGAGTAGTTGTGAAAGGCTTTATGGGTTTAGAGTTTTAAGGTATATAAACTTTTTTATGCAAATTAAATCTGAAATCTTATAGATGTTATATAACTGTTACTAATATTCTTAGATATTATCCTTATTAGTACTAGAGATTCTTTTTTTATCAAATACAGAAGTTTAACTTTCATGATTATGAAGATTATAAATTAAAGATTATAATAATATCGTTTTGTTCATGTTGTTGTTGAAAGCTTTATCGTTAGTATAAAAGTAATTAATGTAAATATAATCAGACTAAAAATGCAAATCTTTTTATCAAGTTTTCTCATTGAATCTAACCCTAGCAAAATCTTAAAATAAACAAGAACTCTATACAATACCATTAGTATTTTGCAAGGTCCATTATAAAAATCTTATAATTTTCTCTTGTATTTAGGTGAAAATAGTTTCCCCTTAAGGAAATCTTTCATTTCACTCAAATAATAGACCAATATTTTACAAACTCTTTTTCTTTAGTGTTGGCTGACGAAAATCATAAAATTTGATATTAAAAAATCTTGATGGATTTGAATAGCATCCATCCTCATCTATAAAGCCTCATATTATTTTCTTTATCCGACAATCCATAATAAAATCATTTATTCACTTATAAAAATATAGTAAACTATGAATATATCTCAAAGGCCCAACAAATTTAAGGTTGTAGAGCAAATCAAGCCTCATCTGGTTCATATGCATATGCCTGAAATCTACAACTCCTTTGATGTCGAGGCGAATTTCACTAAAGAGAAAAAAATCCTGAAACCTAAAAAACTTGAATCAATCTCTTCAGCCTCAGCTACTGATTTAAATCATGCCAAAATTACCATAGAAAAAACACATCAATTTACAGTAGATAAACTTCTAAGCAAATCAGAAATAAAAGCTTATTCTCAAACAGGCCGCAATCACTTTGACCTATCTTCATACTCTTTATATAGTAAATGGACACAAGTTTTCATGCAAAACTCAGAACTCCTAAGTAAAACTAATATAAAAAAACTTGAGTCTTTGAGAAATTCTATCGACCTCATGAAACAAAACATCTTTTCAAACCTCAACCTCAATGATATAACAAAACTGACGATTTTTGACTCGATTTTTTTGGTTTTTTCTCAGTTCCACGAGGCATGTCAGGAAGTTAAAAACGTCCAAAGTCAGCTTCAGGGAGAAATTTATAAAGCCAAAGCTGAGATTATGATATACAAAGATCAAGTCGCTGATTTGAAAGAGAAAATCAACCAAAAAAAAGCTAAAACTCCTCCAAGTAAAGCTTTAGACAATAAGATGAATATTAAAATACACGAAGTCCAAAAGAAAAGCAATATAGAAAAAATCAGACTTTTAGCTAATCTTGCGTTACTAGAAGAACACTGCAAACAACTTAAAAAATCGAATAAAGCTGAAGAGAACAATGCTGACTTGGAAAGGTATAAAAGATTATATGAGGATTCAATGGTGAAAATTGAGAAACTAAGATATAAAAAAAAAAATATGAAGTATAGATTTCAATTGGACATAGGGGAAATTAAGAGCAAAAGTAATGAAGATAGCGAATTTAGAAAGGAATATTCTTCAAAAATGGCTGAGTGCTTAGAAAAAATCGAAACTCTCGAAGAGGAAAATAAAGAGTTTAAATTTGAGGAGAGGAAGTGGATTGATAGAATTAAAATGCTTACTGAAGACTTTTCTCGCTATGTACCCTATAAAGAATTATACAATCAAGTCACTGAATCTTTACGTGCATTAAAACTCAAATATAACAATCTTGAAATTGAGCTAATCGAAGGGAGTGTAAATCGTAAAACTGACACAGTAACTTGGGTGTCAACACAAGATCCAATCTTTGATAAAATCCGTATAGGTACTGTATATCCTGACTTAACATACCCAATTGATTTCCAAAACACATCTGAATTCCATCTTTACTCCCCAACTTTTTCAGCTTATCTTGATTTACCAAATGATCGATTCGCTATTGAACCTCAATTTCCTAACTGGCTTGAAGTAAATATCCGTGGTATTTATGATTCAAAATATTATGAACATCTTTGTTGTAGTATAGAAACAGGTAAAACTCCAGCTAGATTTCCTGATTTTGTATATACATGGATTGGGAAATATTGTATTGATGAAAAAACTCATACAGTCACAGAGTTAGAATGGTGGAAAAAAGATGCAATCGGTGCATTGAGGATTAAGTTTTTAAGTGCGTTGAAGGTTGATAATACAAGGAAGATATGGGAAATTTTTACGTTTCTAGAGTTTTTTAATGAAGAACTTATGCTGGATGAGTTGGCGTTTTATTTACATTGTAGGAATTTAGTTTTTAAAGGACCACAGTTGGCTCATACACATGGGAAATTCTCCAGTTTCCATTATATAGACAGTGAGTATTTAAACGAGATAATTGACTCAGTAATGCATAAACTAACTGCAAAGGAACGATTGGATTTGAAAAACCAGTTATACTTACGTTCCAAACCAATGGGCAAAGGCACAGGTATTGAAAGTGGCTTTGTAATTTCTATATAGGCTCTAAGACTTCTGCTTGAGTACTATATTCGTGAAAAAAAAGCTAAATTCCTTAATATAATGATGATCTTTGAAAAAGCCCCAAAAAACGAAATAGGGGGAATCAACTTTTCATCTTTCAAAAACATCTGCTTTTCCCTAAGTCAGCATCTTAGTGAAAATCTCATCTGCAAAGTGTTCCGCACAGCTTGGGCAATTAGTAAAGGTCAGGTTGATAGCAAAAGCTTTTTCATTGCTGCCCAAGAAGAAAGTTTTTTCTATCATTGCCTTCAATTACGTGGTTTAGGTAAACCACTACTTCTTGACCAATTCCAAAACATCAAAGACCAATCTAGCTCAAATTCAGCTAAATTAGCATATGAATTATATATTAAAAATAGACAAGGGTTGAATATGGTAAAAGAAATATGTAAAGGACTGGGTGTTGCTGAGCTTATAGAAAATATTTGTAGATTAGAGGATCTTATATTGAAAAAATGTCAGGAACCATTAGAAAATTATAATGGACTTGAGTTAAGTGATGTTTTTAGGCATTTATGGATGATTATTATTAGAATACAAATGATTTATGAAGAGAATAATAAGAAATTACTGTATAATTCTGCGGATATTGGGGGGATTACAAGAGCTACGGAGAACTTTTTGAATGCCGTGCAAGAGTTGTTGCTGAATAAGGTACAGACAAAATTTGCCATAAGGAAAATACAAAAGGTTTGGAAGGAGAAAGCGAAAAAATCGATTGCTATTGCTGCTACAGTGGTTAAGACAGTTACTTTGCTTAAAAGAAATATTAAAAAGGGGTGATTTATAAGTTAAGATAATGAAATCATTTTTGATTATAGTTGATAATAATATTTTGCTTGAAGGGTATGCAATATTGGATAAAGCATTTAAGGATAGTATTATAATAGGTTTTTGGGTTATGGACTGACATTATAATTATAATGCCTAAAGAAAGCCAAAACAAGAACTCAGAGAGTTTGAATAAAAGCCAGCAGTTTTATAAACAGCTTACTAGGAAAATTTCTCTCGTGAATAAACGGATGCTTAATTCCGAAATCTTTCAAGACCCAATTGAAAAACTAGAAAAAGAAGCATTAAGAGGTTGTATTACTGATAGAGGTGAAGCTAAAGCTAAAATAAAAACTCCAAAAAAACCAGATATGCTTACTCTAATACTCAAGTCAGAACACAAAATTACTTCTAATAACTGTATACTTAAGCTTCCAAAAATGCCATTCGGTAAACATAACACCTACAACGAAAATGAGCATTTTGTAATGAGACACTTCTTAAATACCGAACTTGATCTTAATAAAACTCAAAACGAAGATCTCAACGAAGTGACCAAAAAATTCCACCTACACGAGAAACGTAAACTAAGTACTAAACGTAACAAAACTGGCTATGTAAAATCCAGAAACTTAAAACCATACGATACATACGATATGACTCATGGGGATCTCAAATGCAAACGTGAAGAGATAATACTAAATGCATACCATCATGATAAAGAAAAGTATATAAAATTCATATACGGACCTCAAATAGAAGAAAAAACTCCTAAGTCTACAGTGAACAAAATCCAACAACATGAATCTGTTGAAAGATTGCATAATTCAATAAAGAAAACTAATTCAGAATTAGCTTGTTTTTTCACAACTAAATATCCGATATTGTTTTCACATGAAAGCTCAAGAAGAAGTGAAAGGCTAAAAGTCCCTTATCTTAATTTAAACATGAGTGCAGCCTAGGATTATATGTTTTTAATATGGATTTCCCTAGGATTTAACATAAATTATATTAAACCTGGCCTATTTCATGGATTATGAAATGCTCGAACTCTGGACCGAGAGTTTTAGCTATATTTATTAGGTCAGAATAACGGGGAAAGCGTGGTTCTCGACGAGTTAGAATACTTTTTATGGCTGCTGTATGCTTGAGGACAATTGCAGTTTTGGTTAGTTTCCAGATGTCCATGTTTTTTAGGTAGATTTGGAATGCGTTATTAAATGCCCCATTTTCAAAGCAGAGGTCACCAAGAGCTTCTGATGGACGTAATTTATCAAAGTCAGTGTGCTCGAAGATATGCTCTCGTAAATAAGTATAACTTTCTACTTCATTATAACTTCTTTTAATCCTTCCAAGGACTTCCTGCAGGATACCCATTTTTTCCATCAAACTCACAGCAAAAGGTGTTGACTTATGTTTAGACCTCTCTAATATATCGACAACTACCTGTAAATTCTTATCTAAAATCGCTTGTTCAAAATTATTCAAGGGTATGTCATCGATATTACTTCCCACAATATCTAAAAATTCAATAGCTGTTATATGCATTGTTGACCCAGGCATAGATGTTATACTTCCAATAAACTCGATTTTAACAAAGCACCCTGTAACTATTTGTGGTAATATTAAAAGTGTGCAATATTTCTCAGTCATTGGAACTTTAAACATATCAGATGAGTAATGGTATGAGTTTGAAGAGTTTCCTATATGGACTCTAATGAATTTTGGGGGAAATAAGTGACCACCTTGAGATGTTGCTCTGTATACTTTGAAATGCACCGAGAAAATTATTGAAAATCCTATGAGCTCGATAGTGACAAAGTCGCTTTGTTCTGGGTCTTGACGCATCTTAGAGTTCCAGAAAAGATCATCTTCGTATTTGAGCATCCCGTTTAAGGCTTGGTTGTAGGAAGACTCAATTGAGCTTTGAACTAGAGATCGTGGGTGGGAAATTGAGTAGCAAAGGGCTTTGTAGTTATCGTATGAGGCGTCGTATTGCTCTTCTGTGAACAATAGTGAAGAGAACTCATTGGGATTGTATGAGTAGTAAGCACCAGTTTTTAAACTAAATTTGCCTAGTTTGCGATGATTTTTCAAGTTCCATAGTACTGGCGAATGCACTAGTTCCCAGTACTTTTTATTTATTTCAGCAACAACAAGGGTGGATTTTAAATCCAAATAGTTCAAAATACAAAAAATCAATTCTTCAGAGACTTTTTCCATTTGTCCTAATTAAAAATACAAAACAAGATTAATTAATTATTTTAAAATGCACTCAGTATATATACTAAAAATTTAATACTATACATTTTATCAATGAAATCAGCTTTAAGACTAAATTGTACAGAAATCCCTTAAAAATGATATTCAAATAACAATTTGTGTCTAGATTTATTGATAGTATTCAATGCTAAGGTTATAAATTGTTATTTACAATAAAGGATTTACATCTTTTAAGTAAAATTTCCTATAAAAGAATAATTTTTTATACAAGTAATATTTATTTAGGGAAAATATTATGCTGTGGTTCTATTGATTAGTAATAGTTTAGAAAAAAAATATCGCTGATGGATTTAACTTTATAGTAATTAATTATAATATTATAATGATTGTTAAAGACTTCGATTGATGCTTATATTTGTTGAATTATACATGACATTAAAGAGTATTCTATATCAAATAATATGGCTATTGATACCTTTATATAATTTAAATGTTTTTCATAATCTTTATATAAGTTTATATTGTGAAGATTACAAGTTTATTAGCTTAAGTCTACCTAAATTATTTTTTATTTTTTAAAAAAGCATTAAAACTAAAATTTAGCTATTAGCCTGAGACTATTTCTCCCTACATCATGTGCAATTTTCGACCTAAACTCCAAATCATCTATTTCTCTTTAACCTCTATTGTGAAACCAATCCGATCAACCTCATATAATAAATGCCTCCCAACCATCATAATTAATAATCTCTATTTTTTAATCTGATTCTTTTGATCAAAAACCCTCACATAATCGTTTTCAGTGTTTCCAATATTGAATTATTTAGATACTTAATGGCTTATAATGAATACAGCAGTAGCAAATGTATTGAACAGAGTGTTAGGTGATTGGGTCAAAGATCTTAATGCCGATCAGCTAAGCCTTTCAGTGTTTAAAGGTGAGGTCTGCCTAGAGCACCTCCATCTTAAAGAGAATATTCTTCACGTGCTAGGTTTGCCGTTCGATTTACGACATGGGTCAATCGGGAGAATCAAAGTATCTATACCATGGACAAGCTTACTATCAAGTTCACTTTCAATAGAAATATCTGATGTCTATGCTTATCTGACTCCAAAAAGCCCATCTTCGTGGAGCGAGAAATTCGAGCTGGCAGCTTTAGAGACAGCTAAAGAGTCAGCCATCAAGCAATTCGAAGCCTTTACAGATAATGAAATCAAAGAATCAGGGTCATCAGGGTATTTGATAAGCCAAGCTACGACAATAGTTAATAACGTCCAAGTTAAAATCAACAACATCTATATAAGATATGAAGATACTATTAGTAGCTCTGATGCTTTCGCTGTAGGCTTGTCATTAAAAAGTTTATCTATACAAACATGCAATAACAACTGGGCACCAGAATATGTTAGCAACTGCGACATATGCTATAAACTTATAAAAATCGAAGGCTTTCAAATGTTCTGCGATTATAATGTTAAAATAATCAAGTTTCAAGACTATTTTAAAGGGCCATTAGATAAAGAATTCCCTCATTTAGCCCAACAGGATATAAAAGAGGAAATATTACATAATTATATACTCAAGCCTTTCAGTTTTGATTTGAAAGTTACTTTTGCAACAAAGCCTTCATATGATATTCCTTTAGCTGATATTTCTTTTATATCGAATGCTTTGTTTTTTGAAGTCCATTCAGGACAGATCAAACTTATGTTTAAATTTGCCGAGTTCATGAAAATGTATAACAATTTCAAGACTGGTGTGCTGAGAAATCTTGCTGAACACGATTTTATTAATGAAGAAGAGGCTATGAGATATAAAGAAGAGTATCAATATTGGAAAAACTGCACAACTGGGGATGAAGAGAAGAAGGCTTCTGAGATTGAACTTAAGAAAATGCATGAAAGGATAAACCTTGAATGTATAATAAGAGTGAGGGATGAGACAAATAAGGAACTTAGACATAGGAAAACTGTAGATTTGAAGCTTCAGGAGATTGAAGCTATAAAAAATGAATCCCCAGGCCTTGTGAGTAGGTTTTCAGGGGTGTTCCGTAGGGAGTCAGTTGAAGAAACTAATAAACGCGAACAGGAAAAGCAAAGAAGGATAGAAATTGCTAATGAAGAACTAAAGTTGATTATGAAAAATGCCCCAAATACTCAGAATACACCAATAAACAATCCAGTTTTAATGCTTGATTGGCAGAAATACAGGTTTTTCTTCAGCATCATCAGAGGAGGAATCAACCTTTGTCATGGACCTCCTCTTATAACCTCAAGATTTGAAAAGTTTGCAATTGATGGGTTTATGACAGAAAAAAATTTAAAAACCAGAGTTCAAATAAGTGCTTTTTATATAAGAGAACATACTGGAAATGATAGTGTTTATCCTTATTTGTTTAAATCAGAAGAGTTTTGTTTTGATTATAACCAGTGCCCTATGGATATTAAAATTACATCAGGGGATGCTTTTTTGTGTGTGAAATATGCAGAAGTTATGAAAGTTGTTAAGATTTTCACTGATGCTGCTTCGGCTACGGTGGATGTCAGTGAGTATGTTCATCAAGCTGGCTTTAAAATCAATAATTATATCGCCGATGGGGAAAATTACTTTACTGGAGTAATTACCCAAGGAGCTAGTAGTTCTTCTTTAACCCTTGACATACAAATGAATGCTCCTAAAATAGTTATCCCTTCAGACTCCACAAGTAAATCCCCCTACTTACTTATCAATCTAGGTAAACTCGCTTGTACCACATCCTCAATAGGAAATTACGAAATTTACAACATAAAATTATCTGAATTAGAATCCTATGCCGTTTGGAAATGGGAAGACATAGGAAAAGTCCAAAATTCAAACAAAGACTATTTCATAAATCCTGTCGAAATTGCTTTAATCCTCAAAAAAGCTACAAAAAACGATTACATAATCCCTGGCTTTGACATCGATCTCAATATGTCAGCAGTAGACATCTCTATAAACGAAAAAATCATCGAGCTCTTCATAAAAATATCCAATCAATTCAAAATAGAAAAATCCCCAGTAAAAGCTAAGGCGGTGAAAAATACCAAAACTCCTGAAAAACTTTTTGCACTCAAACCACTTTCCCCTAGTCAACAAGGCTCATTACTTTTGCCAAGAAGCCCGAGTGTTATTGCATCAACACCTTCAGCGAAATTAAGTAATGAGAAATTTGATTTTGATAAACCAAAAATTAAAGAGAAAAGAGGATCGATAAGAGCTTTAGAAGAAGTTGATCAGATTGTCCCGATTAAAGCAAAGATTAAATTTTGTAGGTTAAGAATTGATGTTAATGAAGGAGACAGACCGCTTGCACAAGTGAAGGTTATGGAGACAGGATTTTTAATTGATTTGGATTGTAAAGGGAATATTAGAGGAAAAGTTTCTGTTTTGATTTTTGAAGTTAGTGATATGAGAGAATTTGCCCCATTTAAGAAAGTTTTGGGGAGTCCTAATGATGAGGAAATGAAGGATGAGAGTGATTATCAACTATTTTTGGATATCGATATCAAGCCTAAAGAGCACTTAAGCGATCTAGCTATCATAATGAACGACTTTCGTTTTACAGCAAGTAAAGATTTTGCCTCAGCTTTAATGACATTCTACTCAACCCATTCAGGAAAATTCCGAAGCCCTTCACCAAAAATGTTCAAAAGCATCCCTCTTCCAAAATACTTCATCCGATATACTTCTAACTCTCGCTACACACTGAACCTAAAATCCCTCGAAATCTGGCTTCCAACCTCAGAAAGCAACTTAAAAGTGGCTCAATTTAACATGACCTTAACCTTAACATACAGAAGTAGTATCGATATTTCCTATACTTATTCAGATCAAAATCTAGAACTTTCAAGAAAATACTATAAATGTGAAGAAGATGCTTATCTAACAATTTCACATTTTGGAGGATATTTATTAAGGTTTAAAAAAGGTAATATTGGGTGCAAAAATAAAAATTTGATTTCGCCATGTCGACTTTCTGTGGAGTATTATTTTAATAAGAGTGCTGGAAATATATGTGCTGATATGAACGTTTATGTGAGAATTGAGAGCATTTGCATGTTAATTGGATTTAAGGACCTTGAGTTTTTTAGGACTCTTGGAGATAACTGGACCTCACTACCAAAAATGACTCAGGAGAAAATCCCTGATGCTAAGGGACAAGAGGATATTACGAAAATAAATGTTAATGTTGATGGAGATGCAGTTCAAATTACATTAATTGATGATGCGGGGAAGAACTCTGTTTCAATGCTTCATATGCAGATTTCGAATATGCTGGTTATGATGAAACAGGATTCATTTAGCATGAGTGTAAGGAGTGAGATCATCATGTTCATTGATTACTTTAACAAGATGACTGGAGCATGGGAGCCAGCTTTAGAAGACTGGAAGTTCATAGCTAAATACAGTATATCCTACGAGCATAATCACAGTCAAATAATCCTTAAAAGCAACAACATTTTTAACTGTAACCTAACACAAAATCTTATTGAAAACCTTGCTATAATCTCAACAAAAATATCAAACCCCAAGCATCATCAAGAATCGGAAGATCAAGGCAATGAAGCAACACAACATGGAGGCCTAGTTTACGAAATCCAAAATCAAATAGGTTTAGAATTGACAGCTTGGATTAGAATAGCTCAAAATACAGAAAAATGGTATGTAAATGATGACCCGAAATCATTTACCCAGGGATATGTTAATCGTCTACATGCCCTTAGTAGGAAAAAAGCTAAAAGTAGTTCAGCTCTTAATAATATACAGGCTCCAACAAAGCTTGCGTTTTATTTTAGGGAGAAAAAAAAAGATGGCGAAGAAAATGATACTTTTGATATGAATTCGTTACAAAATAATGAAGTGGCTAATGAGGTTATTATAGAAATTGTTGGATTTCATATGTTTAAGATTCAGACAGAGAAATGCTCGTTCCCGTGCTTAGTTGAAAATTATGTTCAAGGAGGCAAGAGAATTATATGTTTTAAACCAGGGGTGATCATATCAAACAACTCTCAAGTTGAAGTCCTTCTAACAAGGACCGAAAAAAAACTAATGATTTTTCCTTTAACCTATCAATCCTTGCCTCTAGACTGGATTCTTGACCTTAACAACATCATTATTGAAGGCAAAAAAAGTCCAATCTCCAATGAAAAACTATCAAAAACTAACACCCTCTCCTCAAACCTGAACGAAAAACCATTTCTAACCGAGCAATCTGAGCTTATCATAAGCAATAACCCTATATCCTGCACAAGTATTTTTTATAAGCTAAATTCTGACACAAATCTTCAAGTTATTGAACTTAATCCTCCATTTTTCATAAGAAATCTTCTACACAGTATAATCGAAATCTATGATAGTGATAATTGGAATATAGAAACAATAAGCCCAGGAGAAGAAAAAATAGTAAACATAAAGCCAGAAGTGAAATACTATATGAAACTTATCTTATTAGAAGGACTTGATAATGGGGGAAACAAAGTAATGCTCACTGAGCCAATGTTTTTATTCAATAAAAAGCCATCAAAATGCCGAATCCAAGGGCACATAAAAAGCTCAATCATAATCTCCTCTGAAGAAAAAATATTTGAAAGCCACAAAAATTTAGCTACATATGCGGAAAGTCCTAAAAAATCATCAGGCTCATCTTGGGTAATCAAAATATACTCAGAATATGTTATAGTCAATAAAACTCAATATGATTTAGTCTTATCTGGATTAGAGATTCCTATTAATGAGAATTGTTATTATTCAAGTTCAAATAATAAGGCCCAATTGAAAATGAAAGCTTTTAATTCTAAGTATAGTGATAAATTTGCTTTAGATACTATTGGTGTGTCTGGTGTTGTTAAAATTTCTCAGGTACAAAATGCTACACCTAAATATTTTCTGTTTGGAGTCAATATTTCACAAGCACCTAAACCTTTAATTCTTAGTAAAATCGTAACTTTTGTACCGAGGTTTATGATTTGGAATTATTTAGATATCCCATTGTGTATAAAGCAATATGGGATTGAAAGAGCTAAGGAAGTTAATGTTAAGGAAAATTCTAGTAAAGAATTTTCTTTGCAGTATCATTTTGATGATTATAGTGTTTCTAGAGGAATTGTGGTTGCTGATGCTTTGCATTTAAATGAAATTAGGGATAATACCTGGTCTGCACCTTTTGATCTTGAAGTTATAGAAGATTTGCAAATAAAGTTTTTCAGTAAAGAAACTCAAGCTGAAAAAAAGCAAAACGTTTTTAAAAAAGGCTTTTACGTCCCTACTACCATAAATCCAAATCGTTATATCAGAGTTTTCATATATAGTCAAGACGAAGCTACAATCCATATAGCTTTCCTAGACCCAAAGGATCCAGACTTTAAAATCATAAATGAATTAGATGAACCGATTTATGTAAAGCAAAAAAAAGCTAAAACTGAGCCATATCAAATCAATAAAGAAAGTAGTATGTATTGGGTATGGGAAAACAACTTACTAAAAGATAAAATGATCGAAGTTACTGTAGGAAAAAACACAGTATATATGTCACTAGAAAAAGTTAAAGAAGATAAACCTGTAAAATTTAAAAATTATGAAGCATTACTTACAGTTAAAGGAGTAACAAGAGAACTTATAGTAAGGCATTTTACAAAAAAAGACTCTAAAATCTTAGAAGAACAAAAATCTTCTAAAGAACCAAGCATCGCAATGTTAATTCCAACAATTGAAAATGAAGAAAGTGTTGAAATACTAAACTCAAGTAAATTCGCTAAGACTAATATTTTCTCCCCATCGAAACCATCAATATTGAAAAAAAGCTCTCTATCTTTAGAGTCACCATTAAAATCAGTCAAACCTGAAAACGCTTCAAATGCATTCAATTTATTCAAAGTTGAAGAAAAAATCACTAGTTCTGATATAAGAATTTTACTATCTGAAATCGGCATATCTACAAACGATGAGTCTAACAACGAGCTTTTTTATATAAACTTTAAAAATTTAAAAATAAGACATTTGACTAAAGCTTTGACTGACAGTTCTAACAGAAAAGTTACAACTCAGTCATCAGTACGACTTGAACACTTACAAATTGATTATATGGGATCTAATGATAAGCTTATACCTGTAATTGTGTATCCTGTAAGACATGAAAATGAGGTTGCAGAAACAAGCAAAGACAAGATTTTGACTACAATTGAAACAACGATGTTTGATACTACTGATGTGTATTTTCAAGATGATGAAGGGTATAAGTTTTTTTCATTAGAATTGTCGAGAGAATTTAGTTCTAGGCTAAAAAGGGATGGGACAGTCCTGGCATCAATGGATAAATTTGATAATATTGAAATTTTGTTGAGAGAGGTCCAGTTTAGGATTAATGAAGAAACTATTCACAATTTGTTGAAGGTTAAGAATTTTTTTGCGGCTTTTAGTAACCATCAAAATGTGCAGGAGGTTAATATGAGCCATTCAGTCTTCAGTGGGGAACTACCAAAAATACCTTTTGAGCCATTTACTTTTCAAAGAAAAGCGTATTTTAACAAAGTGATTATTCACGCGATGAAGCTATTCCTAACATTCAAAAAATCAGGTAGCGATTTACATGCTGAAAACGATTATGACGTAGAGTTCCCTCTGATCGGTTTCATAAAAAAGCTCGGCGGAGAATTTGTCAATGTAAGTGAATCCCCAATGAGTTTCACAAAAGTCTTTATCGAGCACGCCTTCCAAACTTTAGATAGTTTCACTTGGATCCTCATCAAAAAATATATGCAGCAAGGCATAAGACAATTTTACAAGATTTTTGGGTCAATAGATATCCTAGGAAACCCACTAGGCTTGATCGATAACCTTGGAACCGGAGTCTATGAATTTATAAGCGCTCCAGCAAAAGGTTTAGTCAGTAGTACCTCAGGTTCCTTTGTAAAAGGTCTAAGCACAGGGGTAAAATCTTTGATATCAGGAGTGGTTGGAGGTAGTTTCGGGTCAATATCCAAAATCTCAGGATCACTTTACAACGTTCTTCGTACAGCAACTGGCGAAAAAGTCATTTATCAAGAAATCTCAACTGATAATATTGGCAAAAATATGGTTATTGGATTTAAAGACTCCCTTATGGATGTGGCAAATGGTGTTGGGGGAATTGTCATAAAGCCTTACAAAGGAGCTAAAGCTGAAGGAACAAAAGGTTTTTTTAAAGGCTTCTTAACAGGGACATTCAGTCTTATTTCCTCACCTTTCAAACTAGTTCTCAAAGTATCAAATGTTATATCAACAACAATAGCTTCAACTTCAATACTTATTACTAAAGGTAAAATACAAAAATATGGACGAACAAGGTTCCCAAGGCAACTTGGTATAAGGAATATTCTTGAACAATATAATAAAGAACTAGCTGAGGCACAAGCTTTATTGAAGACTTTTATAACAGATCAAAAATATAAAGATGAAAAGCTTGTTTTTTATGCACAGACTAAACTAGATAAAGATGATAAAATTCTTGAAGATAAAAACGTTATTTTAATGATCACAAGTACTAAGCTTTGGGTTGTGATTGATGGTGAATTGGCTGAGCATGTAAAAATTGATTCGATTTTGTTTTTGGAATTTCATTGTGTGAAGAAAATTTACTTTTTGGGTGTTGCTAGTGAGAAGAAAAATTTTAGTGTGCCTAGTAAAGAGTATTGCAAATTAAATTTTGTTTATAATGTGATTTTGTGCTTGAATGATAAACTGCCGAATAAGAAATATCATAGTTTTGCCTGTCCAGATTATGTGAGCAAGACAGCATTGTAAGTTGAGGATCAGTAGGAATCTTAGGAATTTTTAATTTTAAAAAAATAGTTTGACTAGGTAAGGTTTATGCTTATGTTTTTTATATGATCTGAGATATTAGTTATTATTCTATGAGGTGATTGTAATTTTAAGATTATTTTATACTAAAAAAAGTACAATAAATGATAAAGAACTATCTCCTGCCAGTTAAAAAGCATTTCACCTAGCTCTCGAATACAAACTTAGAAACTCATCATTCAAATAAAGCCATCACACATCCTGCCAAATCTCAAATAAAACAATAAAAAATAGTATCTTCAATCCTAAAATTACTGAAAATATCATATTATCATATATTACTTAAATTCTTGAGCTCTAATTCACCCTCATACCAGATCTACCTATTTTCCAACTCGACCTTCTTTTCTCAGAATCACTCGACTTAATTCTTTTATGCGATAAACTTTTTCCTTCGCTAGCTATTGCCCCAATACTTTCCATAAACTCCTCAAAAGGCTTATAAACAGTCCCATTCTTGCATAGTAATTGCCCACTTTTAACAAGCATGATAATTTTTTGATTATTAAAAAAATAACCTTGTTCCTGTTCTTTGATAAACTTTCCTGAAATCTTTAATTTTTTAGTCTTTTGTTCAATCAAAGCCTCAATTTCATCGATTTTATTCATATTTTGCCCAAGAAACAAAGATTTATTTAGAGCTTTTATATTAGTGATTTCTTGATTGAGTTCTTTTATTTTATTATCTTTGTCTTTAAGCTGGTCTTTTAATGGGATTTCAGATTTACCAGTAAGATCTTCAATTACTTGTAATAGATATGAAGATGATGGGAATGCATTATCAAATTCGTTTTTGAGATCATTGAATTGTTCTGATTGGACTTTATAAGATTGGCTTTTATGTTTGCTTTCATCTTGAAGCCGGGTGTTTTCAGCTTGCAATGCTTTGTTTTCAGTTTTCACCTTTAGAATTTCGAATTTCATATCAGAAATTGCGCTTTCAGCTATTTGAATATCGTTAAAAAGGCTTTTTTCACGTTTTTTGTTTTCGTCTATTTCCCGGACAAGCTCAGCTTTTAAATTAAGATTTCTTTCTATAAGGTTTTCTTTGGCCTTTTTTTCAGCTTCAAGCATTTTCCGGCATTTTTCTAATGAACTTTTGAGTTCTCCATTAATTTCTTTTGCGATTTCTTGTAAGGTGAATTTCCCCTGTTTCAAATCCTCAGAGAATTTTTTTTCTACCAAAATTCCATTGGTTTTACTTGTAAAATTTAACAGTGAAGGATTACTTTTTTGGAAGTTTTCTATATGATTTAAATCTTGGAAGCTCTCGAAATTGTCATTTTGTAATAGGATTTTGCCTAGAAATTCTGATGATGGACCGAAAAGTGGTACCCAAAGTTGGCTGTTATATGAAAATAGACTAGAGCTGAGAAGTGGACTTTGGCCTAACTCGGTAGAAGTAGTTTGGAGAAAGAGTTTGAAGTCGCAGTTTTGAGGAAGGGAGAATGCGGAGTCGTTAATTGAGATACTGGTGTTGGAGGTCGTAAGAAGGATTAATGATAGATTTCGATAAGTTAGGTTTGGATGATAGTCAGCATGAATGACTTTAAGCTTAGCCATAGTTATAATTGAAGCTATTAGTTATAAAGCTTTTGCTGATAATATGAGATTTTTATTAAGGCTTTTTAATTAGAGAATGTTCTTATGAGTTTATATATTGGAAATATTTTTGGGTACTGAGAGAGATAAGCTTTTTAGTATTTTTATGTGTGCTGATATTAAATAGGAAGGGATATTTGAAGTTTTTGGGTTATAAGTTTTATGGATAAATTTGATGATGATACTTATTGTCAAAGCTTTTTGAATTAGAATATTTAGATGATTGGGTTCTTTTGCTAATGATTTTTGAAATTCATAAACATATTTTTTATATGTTATGCTTTTATATATTTTTTAGCTAAGATGAATTTGGTTAATAGATTTGGAACTAGGATAAATAATTTTATTAGAAAATGTCTGGGATAGTTATTTCATTAAAGTAATAAAGCTAAAAAATGAGTTTATAAATGTAAATTTAATATAGCATATATAAAAATAGAAATAAATTCAAAGCTAAGTTTCATGCTAAGCTTAAAGTCTTAAATAATACAAGTACAATAAAACATAAATTATAATATTGCCTATTAGTTAAAAATAGGATAAAAATCGAATTTTAAAGAATAAATATTTGATGATGCAAACTTACAATTAGTGCATGCATGATAACTAATAAGCAAATTTTTAGTATTAAAAGAAGCATAATTTCATTTTTAGACTATATTATATACAAAATATGATAAAGATAACCACAGCAAGTGAAAACATAAGAATAATGACTATCAGAGAAGTTATAAATGAACTTAAACTGCAAACAATAGAAGACATATTACAACTACCCACATTCAACAATGCTGATAACAATCATAGATCATTGCTTCTATGTATCTATGATGGAATAACTCATGAAGGTAAATGGCCTGAGAGGCCAGAAGGATGGGAGATTTTTGATTCAAATGGATCTGAGAGTTTGATAAAGAAGCTTCAAGAAGTTTCAGTAATCGTTTTGGTCTTAATACTATATTACATCTACTCTATGAAAAAAGACTTCTCTAAAATTGCAGCACGTCAGAAAATTAATGTTGACAATGTTATAAAAATTTGGAATAAGCTCAAAGATATGATTACTAATACTCAAATTAGAGATATTCCTCAGTTTATGCATTACTTTTGTGCTGTTTATGAAGAATTCGGAAACATTAGTGAATGGAACGGGGATTTTAGCAACAACCAAATTTCTGATATAACAGATTTGCTTATTTTAAAAAAATTAAGTTTTAGCTAAGATTTAAGGTGGATTTTAACATGGAAATTTGATTAAAAGTAAGAAATATAAGGGCACTTTTGATTAAGGTAGGGATTTAAATATGGTATTTAATAAGAGACAAGTGCTTTAAATATGAGCATATTACTGCATGAAGAGATTGAAATATAATTATTTACTAGAGGTAGAAATTGAAATATGGATAATGATAAGAAGCTTATGATGATTTTTTAAGGTGGAATATGATAAAGAAACCAATAGTCAGCTTTATATAATAGAAACCACTGCTGAGTATGTGAAAATTTAGTTAAGCGAAATAGATGTAGGACTGGTATTTCATATTATTCATGGTGAATGTATACCTGCT